>OY992888.1:6898241-7040382 GCA_963921405.1 Cepaea hortensis | reverse complement strand
ATCAGCAGCAACAACAAATAACAGGAACAACAACTTCAGCAGCAGCTCATAGTAAATACATGTTTGTGTTTTACTCTGTTTTCTTTCTTATCGACATTCCTCTATGACAACCACATCATCATTGGCTATAAGTTATACCGAGTACCAGCTCGGTTTCAGGGCCAGCACTGCATATGTTGGTCAGAGACTAGGGCGGCTGGATGTTTCTTCTATGAAGGCAATTTATAAAGTTCGTGCACTGATATTATGTCTATCCGGGAGTCTCCGTGGTTAAGTGGTTAAACCTCCAGTCTCACGATCCGAAGGCTGTGGGTTCCACTCCAGACACCGTATCTCGGTTCAACGAGTGCAGTTTTGTCGGAGACTCCTGTGTCCCGCTGCTGTAGCTACGGAGTTCGTGCTTTGAGCGACACATTCGACTGTCCGCCCTAACGAAAGAGAACGAGCCATATGGGGTACAACCCGGTGCATGGAAGTCGATCCTTTCGTCTTTAACACTGTTTAACATTAATTTCTATGTAAACAGTTTTAGGGCATGTAAGGCAGGCCTGTAATGTGTTGTGTAAAGCATGCGTGTAATGTGTTATGTTAAGGCATTCTTATAATGTGCTATGTGAGGTAGGCTTATAATGTGCTATGTAAGGCAGGCTGGAATATGTTATGTAAAGCAGGCTGTAATATGTTATGTAAGGCAGGCTGTACTGTGTTATGTAAGGCAGACATGTAATGTTTATGTAAGGAAGATATATAATGTGTTATGTATGGCAGACATGTAATGTGTTATGTAAGGCAGACATGTAATGTGAGTTCTGTCTTACTTCTAGCGAGGAGGACGGAACAACTTACGTGAAAGATGTTTACCAGCAAACGCCCAAGATGTCCACCTACCTGCTGGCTTTTATTATCTGTGACTACGTGAACCTGACAAGCAAAACCCAGAATAATGTCACTGTAAGTACCGCATGACCACGGTGCCAGTGCAGTAGCTAGCTTGCTTACCTGCCTTCTAATGATCCAAGGTTAAAGTCCTCCTGGCAGTGGGGATTGTTTTACGGATAAGATGGTTCTCGACGCGTCCTAGCTTCATGAAATGGGTACCATAAAATACTATTCTATAGCGTAGTTTGCTCTTTGTTTATGTTCTGTTTCTGGCTATGAATTTATTCTGACTTCTCTATTATTCACTCCCAAATCCAGGTGAGGATCACTCACGACTTAAAGGTTACAGAATCATAACCCAGCAAAACACCATTGGCAAGTCCTCGAAAAGATAGTAGCAAATAGGCTCCAGCGATATTTGAATTGTCGTAAACTGCTTCCTGCCGTCTCCCTGACCTAGGGGTTAGCGACTTTCTCCGTAATCCCCTATACTCTCGTGAGTAACGTGACGACGGCGAGAATCGGTAGCTGTTCTCGCCGCGTCCGTAACTTAGGAGTATGTGAGCCGGTCGCTCAGAAAGCAATGGCAAACTACTGAGCGTAATCTTGCCAAGAAATCAACAATCAGCTGAAAGAAGCTGATGTTGACAGCGGTGTCTTGTAAAGGATATGCAAACATTTTATTTATTTAAACTGCTTCCTAAAGGGCTCGGGAGTTACCGGCCTGGGAAGGACACAAACGCCAATGCGGCAACTTTTGCATTTGATGTCTATCAGGTCTTCCATGATAAACAAGAGACAGTGGCGGTAGATCTTAATTAAGGATTCGTATAACAGGGTCAGGTATGACTGGTTGATATAAACTCTGTTGGATATGGAGGGCTGCCTTTGGGTTGTCAAATGGGTTGCGGCAGTCCTTTATGAGCGTGAAATTGCTCTGCGCATGGGTTCCTGGACTTCTGACCCCTGTACTATTACACCTGGGTTTCCACAGGGATCTGCCATGTCCCCAGTGCTCTTTAATGTCTACACCAGCAAAGTCAATGCTATTGAGACACCATGTATTGGTAGAATCTTGACATTTGCAGATGATATGCAGGTATGCAGACAGGGAAGTTACAGGGACAGTTTGGCTGCAGACTTACAGATGGCAGTAAACAGGATGGCGGCCCCGACAAAGCAACGGTTGTGTGGTACTGCATGGATAACTGTATCGTGAAGGCTGACGTCACATGTATTATATTGAATTGATGTCCTCTTAGCAGAGAGGGTAAATTGAAGTATTTGGTTATCATCTTTGACATGTGTATGTCTTTCAAGGATCATGAGGATGCTTTGGTAGTGGAGGCTGGTAAGGGCGATAGCAGTAACCAGGGTAGGTTGCTGACAGTATCAAAGAACCAGCTTGAAAGGTTGGAGCGCATACAGAATGCGGCCACGCGGGTCATCCTGGGGTGCACAAAGGACACACCATTTATATGCATGAGGCCAATCCTGTCGCTACCAACAATGGCGGATAGGCATAAGGCCCTTCAAACCAAATGGTACCTGCGAGTTGATTCAGATAGCAGTCGCCCCCTGCATGAAGCCATGGATATAGACAAGGGTCATAGACTAAGAGGAGGTAGGTCCTGGATGTACAGGCGGAAATATTTATACGTCAGGTCTGTGATCTATAGACCATGAATAAGGAAAAAGAGTGGGTTAAAGTACCAGAGACATGTCGGACTGGTACAATGTAATAGTAACATCGGGACGTGAGTGCAGAGAATGGGCAGCGGGCCGCACAGAGTTTGAAGTACAACAGCTGATCCAGAGCAACACACATCAAGGTGACATAGTCATCTACACCGATGGGTCAGTGGTGAGAAACAGACGTAGTGGTTGGGGTTTCATTGCGAAGGCTAATGAACGAGTCTTGAAAAGGGAGAGTCTGGCATATGGGACTGTGAACTCCAGATTGTGAGAATTGTGTGGATTTTTTTTTGGGGGGAATGCCCTGGCCATGCGAGAGTGAGGGTGAATAAACAGGCAGGGGGAACAGATTGAGAAACCGTATGTGGAAAGAATGCAATTTCGTGGGATCGGCAGGGGTACTGGAAGAATCTCAAAACTGAGAGGGAAGACCAGGAGAACTTTCAAACGGATAGCGGTGGGAACGATTAGCAGTGTGACTCTTCGCTGGCTGTTGAAAGAGGGGACGGAGAGAGTATGGGAATGTCCTGAGCGCAGTTATGTCGGTTCTTAGCTCAACTCAACTCAACAAGTATTCACCTTTCACCTGCTTACGTAAATAACGTTCGGACAATGCTAATGTAAATCGTCTGATCTCGATGTTGTTGCTTAGCCCTAACCCCGCCCTAACTCGTGACGATTGTCTAGTCTTCATCTGGGCGATGATTTGCATTCTGATGGCAGTGACGTACCTGAATCCCATGTAGAAAATTCTATCAAAGTATTTATTTAGTTTTCACAAATATCTCCAGTGATTTGTTTTATTGCCGTCTCTGAGATTTAGTTGTCACAAACACCACCAGTGTTTTATTCTATATTAATCTTCAAGGTTTAATTGTCACAAACATCTCGATTGTTTCATTCTGCTATCATCCCATCGGATCGTGATGTCATGTAAATTCCCTATTGAATGTTATTGTGTTTCCCTGGGATCGTGTTGTCCAGTAGCCTACGATTTCACATCAAAAGTGGATCAATGGGGTCCAACTACGCTGAAGAGTGCTGAGTTCAAACTCCTTAACTTGTCTGCTCATTCATAACTGGCAACGGGGAAGTGGAGGCTGATTGTTCTTCATACCAACTCCCTGACATAACCCATAGACATGCACTGCCCCACAAACCATTTACCATCATCTTCAAGTGCCATGCCAGCTGGCGTAGGCGTTCATACCTGCCCACCAATCTCGGCTCTTAGTATACTGGTTCAGCTCTGCTGATGTTATTCCTCCATGCCACCGTCGCAGTCCATCCAGCATCATCTCTCTTGGTCTGCCTCTGCCTCATGATCTTTACAGTTGTCATGATGTTCTCCTATGCCTCTCTTCCCATCACAAGACCAAAGAAAGATGTTTATCTCTTTCTTAATGTTGTATAACAGATTCTAGTTTCATTAGTCTACTTTAGGCAATCGTTGTTACTTATTTTGGCAGTCCAAGGAATTCACAACGATCGTCGGAGGAACCACATGTCTGTTGCTTCCAAGATCTTCCTAATTTGTTGATTTACATTCCAAAATTCAGTGCTTTACAGCAAAACATGTTCTATATATCTTGTCTCCATTCTCTTTCTTACATTCAATGTTAGTGACTTATTGCATAAGATTATAATACATGTTTGCATATCCTTTACAGGACATCGCTGTCAACATCAGCATCTTTCATCTGATTGTTGATTTCTTGGCAAGATTACGCTCAGTAGTTTACCATTGCTTTCTGAGCGACCGGCTCACATATCCCGTAGGTTACCGACGCGGTTAGAACCGCTACCGATTCTCGCCGTCGTTACGTTACTCACGAGAGTATACGAGATTACAGAGAAAGTCGCTAAAACCTAGGCCAGGGAGACCGGCATTGCATAAGATACTTAACATTTTCTGAAATACAGCTTATGTTTGCCCTATTCTGTTCTTAAACTCTGCTGTGCATCTTCCATCTGATGTTATAAATGCCCCTAATTATTCAAAATTATCTACTTGGTTACGAATATTCCCTATATACCAATAATACAAATGTGTAATGTGAAATATACTTCCTAACAGTATAGAACTTGGGCAAAACCAGACAGTGTGAACGCCACACAATTCGCCCTTGACATTGCTGTGCAAATGGCTGAATTCTTTGAAAATTACTTTGAAATTGGTTACCCACTACCAAAACAAGGTAAGTCAATGATGATTTAGCAGGCATTAATATAACTGATTATTTCGTCTCCCTGTCGCCTTCAGCTAGTGATGTCTATCTACATGTTAACTCTGTGACTACGTACCAGTAGCTGTATGCGAAGATTTCTTGTATTTGTCAGTTACGTGGTTACAAATCAGTAAAGGTATTCTTTGATGGTTTCGTCTTGTTAATTTTGTGATTAGATACCAGTAGAATAATACATAGATTTCTTTTGCTTGTTAATTTTGTTATTACATACCAGTTGAAAATCTTTTCTACCTGTTCAGTCTGTGATTACATATCACCTGTCAATTCTGTGATTACACGCCAGTAGAAATATCGATACATGTCTTCTATTTTTTTAATCTTGTAATTACACGCCAGTAGAAATATTCTTTGATGGTTTCTACTTGTGAATCCTGTGATTACACGCAAGTAAACATACCTGTTGATGTCTTTTACTTGTGAATCCTGTGATTACACACCAGTAGAAATATCCGTTGGTGTCTTCTACAAGTGAACCATGTGATTACACGCCAGTAGAAATACCCGTTGATGTCTTCTACGTGATAATCCTATGATTACATGCCAGTAGAAATACCCGCTGATTACTACGTGATAATCCCATGATTACATGTCATTAGAAATACCCCCTGATGTCTTCTGTGTGATAATCATGTGATTACACACCAGTAGATATACCCCTTGATGTTTCTACGTGGTAATCCTGTGATTAAACGCCAGTTAACATACCACAACCATCAGTCTCGTGTCTCACAACTCATTCTGTCTCATGTACCACCAATCCTCTTATAGTCAATGCCGTGTGTCGTTGATGATCATGTCTGTCCACGGCCTTCTGTTTCTTGTGCTGTCAATAATTTCTGATTCCGACGTTCCTCCATGCCAAAATGTCAGACTGTCCAGCATCTTCTCCGCTAGTCTTGCCCTGCCTCTCTAGCCCTTCGAATTTCCCGTTGTGACCACATACTCCAGTTTTCCCCTTGTATGTCATCTGGAAATCGGCATGGACTATAAGAAGAAGAAGATAATGATATGTATTCTGTGGCAGAATTGTCGTACAGGTGAAAGCCTGTATAATCTCAAATCTCTTTTCAGATATCGTTGGTGTGCCAGACTTTACATCATCGGCCATGGAGAACTGGGGTCTCATCATTTTCAAGTACTCTATACTGTCTATGTTTAGCATTGTTATTAACATTATTAAGTGAAAAAAATGAAAGACAGAAGTCATGGCGATATCAAATAAACAGATTGTGTCTACATGGGCAATTAACGTTAAGGAAGTGTAGAAACTCAGATATCTAGGTACATTGATAACATCAGAAGGTAGATACATCACAGAGATAAAGAACAGAATAGGACAAGCAAAAACTGCATTCTGTCATATGAAGAACATTGTGTGCAAAAGGTCTTTGTTCCCGAACGTTAGAAAACGAGTTTTACATGTTACGTAGAACCAATTTTAACATACGGCTGCGAATCCTGGACAATTTGTTTAAAATAGTTGGTTGCATATCCTTTACAGGACGTAGCAGTCAACCAGAGTATTTTTGGCTGTTCGTGATTCCTGGCAAGTTTATATTCAGTGGTTTGTCATTATAGTTGTTACAATTTAGTCTAGTTTAGTCGACGGATCAACATCATGGCACAAGGGTGTAACCCATAAGTGCTCCGTTCTACTCCTAACTCAAACCTGAGTCGGAGAACCTCAGCTCAGTGCACGAACTCCGTAGCGCCGGCGAGGTGAACCTCCTTGTTCTTGTACAATGTTGTGACGCTTGAATCTTTGAAATCCTATGGTTCTTGTCCTTCACGCCAGCATAGCTCTATTAGCTGGTAGATCTGTAGGGTGAGTGTGTCTTGCCCACTCCTGACCTGATAACCTCTATTGGAATCCCATCCTTACCTGGAGCCTTGCCAGATGCAAGTCCATTTATAGCACACTTCACTTCTGTTATGGTGGGAAGTGTGTCCAGGTGGTCAAGAGTTGGCAGGGTGTGTATCGCGTCTAGGGCATCATCCGCTAGTTTGGTCTCACTTGAGTAAAGCTCCAAATAGTGCTCGACCCATCTATCCATCTGCTGTTTCTTATCAGTGATGATTTATCCAGTCAAAGTCTTCAGCGGTTCTCTTATTTTAATGATTGGACCACGTGCCTTCTTTATCCCTTCATACATGCGTATGATGTTTCCCTTATAACTTGCATGTGAATGGACTCACATAACCTGATCCAATAGTCGTTTGTACACTGCCTGGTAGCCTTTTGCACATCCTTCCTAGCTTGCTTCAACTCACAGAGTTGTTCTTTCCTTGTTTCTTAAGGAAATATCTTATTTTTATCAATCAAGGTCTTAAGGGTCTGACTATTTGCTGCAGACCAGTCCTGTCCCATATGATCCACAGTGTTATAACCCCCTACCGCTGTTTTATAAATAGTTTCCTTAAGTATACCCCATTTTTCACTTGCTGTACAAATGTCTGATGTCTTTTTTTTTTTTTCGTGTGTTGAAAAGAAGTGTAACTGTATTCCCTGAGTGACCTTCCTCAGCGAGGCGAGTCTCCTGCAGGCCAGCAATATCAAAGTTAAGACCATTGAGTTCGGCATCAATCACAACCGTCTTTTCTCACATCGTCAATATTCGTCATGTAAATGAAAGGCTTTTCAAGTTGCTGTTGAAACTCAAAGCACTTATCAGGATCTTGGGTGTTGATAATATTAATCCTGGAGATATATTTGTGTTTAACCGTGTAGATTATCATTGGTCTCAGTCTAACCCTTGCAGCAACTAAAGAATGATCAGTATCACAATCAGCACTGTGGTAACCTCGAGTAAATGATGTATGGTTCAGATGGTGTCTCCGTGTGATGATGGAGTCCAACAGATGCTAGTGGCCGGATCTTGGGTGTTTCCATGTGACCTTATGAGGGTCTTTTGCTTTAAAAAGGAGTTTGTAATACATAGGTCGTTTCTGGTGCAATGCTCCATCAGACTGTGTCCATTGGCATTAATGTGACCTATGTTGAATTTTCCAAGGCACACTGGCCTTTAACGCGAGTCCTTGCCCACACGAGCATTAAAATCACCGAGCGTATACGTGTAGTCAGGTTTTGGTACTGCCTTGATAACATAGTCGAAATCTTCATTGAATGAATCCTTCACATATTCAGAGGAAGTGGGTGTCGGTGCATATGCAGTGATAATTGTGGCAATACCACAAGTGGTTGCCAACCACAGGGATAATAATCTTTCATTTCCGCCAGCTGGAAATTCAGTCATTCCCAGTAGTGAATTCTTCATTGCAAAGCCCACTCTATGTTGTCTTTTTTACTTCCTGCACTCTACCTTTCAAATAAAAAACCAAAAGACTTGTAATTGTATTCCCTGATTGACTTTCCTCAGCGAGGCGAGTCTCCTGCAGGCCAGAAATATCAATGTTAAGACGATTGAGTTCAGCATCAATCACAGCCGTTTTTCTCACATCATCAATATTCGTCAGGTCAGTGGAAAATCCCGGACACATGGTTTTTACGTTCCATATTGCAGGTCGTAGCTTGAGATTTCTATTATTCTTTTTAGTGCCTGGTACATTGGGTGTACAGCCTGCGATTTGGATTTTGTCCAAGCCCCAAGCACTCATTGAAGCAGGCAGACTGTAGCGGATCAGCACCCAATTGGCCGGGGTCTGCCGCAGCTCATCGGTGACGCCTGTAGATGTCTCCCACCGTCAGAGGCAACCCGTAGCGCCCCTGTCTACGCCAATTTAAAAGGACTTATAACCCGTAACTGCTACCTCTAGCTTTGATTCCGAGACCGGTTAAGATCAAAGATGGAGTTATACCTCTCCATAGCACAAAGCCTGGGCTCAAGACCATGTTAGACCATGTGTTGCCCATACAGCATGCTCCCTCTCTCGGCCTGCCTACTTTATTTTAGAGGAAAGGCAACACCAATACATCTGGAACAAGACAAGCTGCAGAAGCTGCTGATCAGCAAAGCAATGCTCTTACTGTCCATCATTGGTTGGATCTTCGATACTAGACCAGTTTCTTATAAAGGCCTGGTTTGCTCTGCGATGTCGCTTAGTCTGTTTACTCCATTG
Source organism: Cepaea hortensis (assembly GCA_963921405.1). NCBI lineage: Eukaryota > Metazoa > Mollusca > Gastropoda > Stylommatophora > Helicidae > Cepaea > Cepaea hortensis. Next base: position 7,031,482 of record OY992888.1, on the reverse strand, counting down.
TGCGTGTTTGTGTTGCAGGGAAAGATTGATGCTTTATACAAAAGGAGACACGACTGGAATATCCCTTGCCTTTATGACCAGTACTGTTGCTCATGAACTTGCACATACGGTAATTATTGTTAACTCATCTTTCGTATTCTTGTTCTTACTTTCACCTGCCATTTTACTGTTGTTATAGTCTGGTTGTAACTGTATTTTTGCATGTTGTTTTGTACTTTCAAAATATATTTTCCCGTCTGTCTATGTGTTTCCTAATGCAATATTTTCATTTTCTATTCTTAGCAAGAGATGAGCTCTGCTTGCATGTCGACATTATGTTCGTCACCTAGAAAGGCACACAGCTGTTGCATGAGATTGAGTTTGAGAAATTAAATCAACCTTTCCTTAACTTAGCTCTACAGAAAGTTTACAGTCGTTTCCTCTTTCTGACTTTCCGTCAACATTGTTATGAAAGAAAATGGTCATACCCAAGAGGATACTTATGAAGTCAGGAAAGTCATTGTTTCACTGGCAGTTTCTACTAGGAAGGGAATACTCAACGAATGACTATGATCGTTGTTGGTAATGTTGTCTGGCGTCTGCTATGCAGGTTCTAGATCTTCGTCTGCACCATCTAGATGGCCGTGTTATCGCTCCAAAATGATATTGTCACTTACAGAACCGTCTACATGTTTCTCTTTCTTCTTTTCATCCTTACGTTCAGACTGAACCTGGATTTGTGGAAATCCATCAGCCATACATGCTGGTGTATGGTGGCTGTCTGCTCTATACTGATACTCACTTTGATTTACACATACCAGTTCGAGACCGAAACAGTCTATTGGAAGAACATCACAGGCCTGAAAGATAAATTGTTGGAAGACTTTGGGCTACAGAAATATGCTATCACCGGCCTGTCCATCAATTTACTCACACAAACATGCTTCATGGTGATCGTTATCATACAGCTGCGGTACGTTCATGAAATGTTCCTGGAACTCAGCAGCTTTGACCGAGACATTGACTCACAGGAGAATCGCATGTGAATAGAAGTGGTGGTAGTAGCATGTTGAGTAGAACTGAGAGAAAGAACACATTCAGCAGTGTGGATCAAGTCACACTGAAAGCCGCAATTTCTATGAGGACAAGTTTTAAATTTTCAACTGTGTGGTCAAGATTTACTGTCTACCTGTGGAGAATTGGACAGATTCACATCTTCAAGCTTGAGACATTTTCTGTCGTTGTGGTTGCTGTGAATGAGGTCTGTGTTCTGACAGCAATCTACGTCTGCCTGATAGCAGTGTTGCTTCAGATTCGTCGTGCTGGCACAGTGCTGTCTCACATGCTGTTAATGTGGACAGCTTTTAAGATACTTGTCAAGATGATATTTGAGCCTCACATCACGCATAACGACTTCTGGTCTGCTAGTTGTCACCTGGGCAATGAGAGTGTTCAACTCAACCTTCTGGACAATGCAGCTTGGTTTGCCATCCAGAAATGTGACCCCGACATAATGTCCATTGTACATTATTTGGGAATGTACATGGTGATGCTAGCCGTAACAGTCTTTAAGCTCATCATCAAGTATTGTCAAAAATAGTATTATGCTAACTCCACTGTCCGCAAACCTCGTAAGGGAATATTCTTCCCTCCCCCCCCCCCCCCCAAAAAAAAAATACGCTTTAACGAGGATGTCACACGTCGTTCTTGGTGATAATATCACGAAGTTCTTACGATGATATGTTCATGATATTGTCGTGTGATGGTCGTTGTCTAGGTAACGATACTCATGGTGTGTCAATGGAGATATCTAACTGTCTTGCAATATAACTCACCCCCGCAGTGCATATTCACCAGTCATTAAACAAGATTCCGTTGGCGCACATAATCCTTTATTACAGAAATAAGAAGGACAGACGGAACATGTTTATACATCCAGAAATAATGTAATCCATAGAATATAAATATCCTCCTCACAATTTAACCAGCACACATCAATGCCTTCTCACGGCCTGCTTCTTATCAAATCCACAAGACAGGTAATCCAGCTACTATCCACGGCTGGATCTCCCACAATACAACCCACACATTGGGTTGGAGCCACTGCTCAACTATCCAACCCACTCTGGGTTTAGGCCTGTCTTCACAACTAGGAGAACAACACAACACCGTTCTCCGTGGACTACCGACTCCGTCGGTATCTCAAACTCAACTCCCTGAAACGACCTGCCCCGCAGTCGGTCTCTTCTCTCACTAACCTTCCAGTCTCCTGACTTCACACAACACACAACTGTCTTTCGCCCCCTCCGCCCTAGGGGTTTTTCCTCTACCCTCACTATTTTATTTCTCAGGACTGGCTGTTTTCTCATAGCCAGGTCAGTCACTTTACTGTCTCCCACTCTCATCTCCATTCTTCCTCATGCCCGGTCACTCACCTCAATGTCAATGACCCAGGCTTATGTCATCACCCCCCTCTTAAAAGAAAACTTCGTTTTCAAATATTGGGAGACTGCACTTACTAAACATGTGACCCAGACATATTGCCTGGGTAGCCCTAAGTATGGCTATATCTCACTTTAGCTACCACCCTAAATAATACATCAAATGCTCATAGTGCACTCCCATATTCCCCACACATAAATCCAACCATCTTTATATCTTGTGTACCAATGCATGAACTAATACATCACATAATAATAATACATCATAGGAAAGCATTATACTTATGTACCCACAGGTCTCTTACTACTTCACGACCACACAATACTATTTGTGTACCGACCCTATATCAGGTGGTTCTGTTCTTGCATTAACCCACCTCTGATTCCTGTCGATGCTGTGTCTACCTTTAATGTACCCATGACTCATGGTACCTCTACAATTACAACATCTGTTTGCTATCCCTAGCCCTGGGTCAGTACTGTCGCGAGCACTCTTTTGACCTGACTCAACTTTCCTATCTGTATATTGCACCGTTACACTTGAGTCTCTGTTTAGTCTGAACTCTTTATTCAATCTTGGCCCATATACCTGGCACCTTGCTTTCTGCTGCATACGCCTTCTGCCTATGTGCCCTGCACATGCACTATCCTGAGCTGTTCTAGTATATCGGTCTCTATGTGCTAAAGGTACTGCTCCTTGCCCACGTGCAGTTCCACTATCTGAAAAGCTGCGAGTGAGAACATTGTTCTTCCTCTCGAAGCACCATCTACCTTTCTTTGACTGCCTATGTTCTACTCTCCTACACCCTTGGGAACATTTGTTCAGAGTAGTATCTTGTCTCTGGGAGCCACTAGCACTATATTTGGGATCCATTCTCATCTTCTCAGCTGTACTATCCTTGTCCTGAGTTCCTGTGTCTACTTCAAGTGCCTCTTCTACCTCAGCTATACTCTCTAATTTAGGTTCTCTTGTGGTAACTACCTCATTACTGCTTACACTATATTTTTGGTCCCAATAAACTACTTCCTCTTCTGTACAATCTTTAACTCCTATAACATTTCCTATGATCAAATCAGCCACTGGTGAGTCCAAAACACACGCTGTCACTCTTCCAGTGATATATGGTGTTTTTACTGTTATTATGGCTAATGGGTAGAACTCTACTGTCCCATTAAATGTTATGGATCTAATCTTTTTCCCTGTATAATCCGAGGGATGCACTAAACTCTTTCTCACCCCGATGGACGTACATCCGGAATCCCTAATTGTTAACGCTGGCCTATCATTAACAAACCCATGATGCATCTTCAGACTTCCTCCTTCATGTACTGCTGATCCTGCTTTCACTGTATGACCACATATTAGGACTGGCTGACTGTCTTTTTCAAAAAGAGGTTTGCACCCACTACAATCTTCATTGTTCAGCGTCTCAATTACTTGCGCTGCATTTGAGTGCTCTGTTTCTCTCATCCTACATTGATGGCTGAAATGCCCCTTCCTTCCACATTTGAAACAGATGACCTCCCTTTTACTGTTGTTTGTTGGTCCATCTGATGGTTGTGCATCACACTCTGCTGCCTTGTGTCTCCAGCTCCCACAATTCCAACATCCGGCATAATTTGGACGTCTCTGGAAGTTCCCTCTTCTATATGGGTACCGTCCTACTCTACCAACATTGTTTCCTCGGAACCCATTATCTTGAAGTTCTTGCTGCTCACCTTTCTGTGCTGAATCCACACTTTTCGCCCTTGGTCTGATGACTGGATTCTGGTCCTGTTTAGTGTACGCTGCACAACTATTTCCTCACTCATTAGTTTCCCAATAGATACGTTAGGATGTGCAGTCATGTAGTTTTGCCCTAACTGAGACATTGTGTCTATGTCCTTTGGCTTCCGTTCCTCAAAGAACGCCACTAAATTAGAATTGCATGCAGATACTACCTTGTCTCTTAACATTAGATCTACTAATTTATTAAAATCTTTCCCTACCTCTGCAAGCTCCATCCATTTGTTAAATGTATTCTTTACAGTGTTAACAAAATCTGTGAAATCTTGATTTGTCTCTGACACTAACTGTCTAAACTTTGTTCTATATCCATGTTCAGTTAGTTGGAACTTTGTCAGCAAACGTTGACGTAAGATAGTGTAGTTGTTTCGTTCTTCTACAGGTAAATTGAACATGGTGTCTAGTGCCTTACCCGTAAGAAACTCGCCAAGTCTCATCGCATACTCCTTCTCTGGAATACCTAACGCTTTGGCTGATGCTTCGAACCTGGACAAATAATTTTCAAGTTGGTCCTGGTCTGTAAAATATGGCAGTTTTAATCTCTGTGACGACTGCGAAGGTCTTCTGCTTTCCTCACTTTGACCTTTCGAAGATAGTTCTAGTTTTCTTAACTCGATTTCAGTTTGCATCTGGCACTTGATCTTCTCTTTCTCAATTTCCATTTCAGCTAACTTTACTTCCTGTAGACGTTTGTTTTCCATTTCAGCTAGTATTACTTGTGTCTCTTTCTCTTCCTGTAGACGCTTTGCCTCGGGTTCATTATGCCTCTCCTCTCTTTCCGTCTGTTTTTGTTCTTTTGCTTCTGCATACTCCTGTAACTCTTTACCTTTCAGGCCTATTCGTTCACCTGCTTCAATGTATTCCATTAAAGTAGGCATCTTGTACTTGTGGACACGTTGCTGTCTGTCAACCAACTATAAATGTGAAGACTCTGCTGTTAGTCTTTGTGTCACTTCCCTAAGTACACCAGCACTCCCTGTGTACGTAAATTCGTAGTGCTAAATTATCACTCTGTACTCACCCAGTCACTCTATAAGCACTAGGTAGTGAGGGAAAATATCCTCCCTCGCATATATCTATACCAAATAGTTGTATAACATTTCTGGAAATATTGTTAAACATACATATAAATACGTATACAAACAAATGGATGATAACACTAAGTGTTTTCTATAAAAACGTTAGACTCACAAGCGAAGTACACGGAGACGGTGACCACAAAGAAATAAACCACAGTAACAACCCCGAGCTTGTGTACGGACATCCACAGTGCGCGTAATATATAAACTGACACAGACCACTAGACAGCAGAAATTACGAAAGAACACAATAATAACATATATCCAACCACAACAAATATCATATGTAAATATAACGAAAAGAAGAAAGAGAAGAAAAAAAAATTATAGCATCAATTTATACACAGATCTGACAAACACAAACTGGCACGTTATATAATTCAGGACCGTCCCTACAGAACCAAATAAACCGACCTTTCGATTTTCTTCCCAGACATTATATATGGTGCACCCCAGAAACTAACTTTTCGCCCTGTCTCCCGGCCTTCGAGAAACAACACAAAAATCCCCTACACTTTACAAACACTGGACCACATACAAATAATTGCGTAACACCCGACAACAATAAATATGACGATGGGAGCAAAAAAAAATAATGTGCAAATGGTTGGCCGACAAATATGTGCCTAATAATACGTCCCCAAAAGTTCTTATTAATCAGTCACAAAAGTTTTTGTTCGTTTTAATAGTTATTCGCAATCCGCTGGAAATGTCTACGACACTAGATTTCAAAATGACTGATTGATTTGTTGAGTGGTTCCTGAATTCGCGTTGTGATCACAAGTTCCAACTGTCGACAAAAGTTGAAGATGATAGTGATATCCAAACTGTTCTGTCTCGACACAGTCCGTAACGTTATTGTACTTTTTCTGGACGTGGTGGCACCACAGTAATAATCCAAAGTGTTCTTTCGATATGTTGTTACTTTCGTTGCGGAGATGGTGCTTTGCTGTATCATAAATGTTATGGATTTCCGTTACCCGACAAGATTCACCAAAATGAAAAGGGGAATGGCAGCCAATGTTCAGCGCTTTAAATTTTGATATATAAATCCTTATTGGCAAAGAAATACAACCATGGTTGCGATGATGATACGATTAAAACTGTTTGCTCATAACAGAATAATGATGACAATAGTAGAACAGTTCAACAAAGGCGAAACATAAAATCTGGCTTTCTTTCAAAACAACCTTGTTTTGTTCATTCATAATGAGTCATCTTGACCACACTAGGCCGTGGAAATTTTCCTGAGTACCTTTCCTCCTTCCACCCCCAACTCACAATGTCACCTCAATTTCTCTTTATCACTCTCAGTGAAAAATTCCTCCGTAAAAAGAGTTTGCACACAAACTTGACAGCCCCACTCCGGCTGATCTTTTTCACTTCGTGGAAAGTCACACTTAATCTGTCTGTAAACTGCCCGGAACTTTTCCGCCATACACCAACACTTTCCACTTCTGCCCCAGCACCTGGACGCTGGTGTCTCCACCCGTCCTATTTGCTGCGTCGATCAATCTCGAACTGTCGACCTACGAACGCACAGTGCGCTTGTCTCGCCCACACACACCTGTCAATATCTTTCATTTTCTTCAATCCTGTCTTCGTCACACCCACACACACCTGTCAGGGTATCATCCAGCCAGTATCATGGCGCCGACTTCATGGCGCCGACTTTCGCAATAACGTGTGCTGACTGTCCGTTAATTTACCTGTAGCGTGACCTTCACGTAAACCGTCTGCTGGCTTGAGTCTTGACTCTCGTGTTTTTCGTGGACAAAACTTGGCCCTGTAATCACCTGTTTTGCTTGTGATTTCTGCAGCGTATTTTTCTCCGCGAGCTGACTAGTTTGATGAAAAGAAGTCACAGATAATAACTCCTCTCTCAGCGAAGAGCCCACAGATATCTCAGAATTACACCAATGTCCATAATGCAATGGGTTTCCCGATCGGACGAGCTCTCAGAATGTCACACGTCGTTCTTGGTGATAATATCACGAAGTTCTTACGATGATATGTTCATGATATTGTCGTGTGATGGTCGTTGTCTAGGTAACGATACTCATGGTGTGTCAATGGAGATATCTAACTGTCTTGCAATATAACTCACCCCCGCAGTGCATATTCACCAGTCATTAAACAAGATTCCGTTGGCGCACATAATCCTTTATTACAGAAATAAGACGGACAGACGGAACATGTTTATACATCCAGAAATAATGTAATCCATAGAATATAAATATCCTCCTCACAATTTAACCAGCACACATCAATGCCTTCTCACGGCCTGCTTCTTATCAAATCCAAAAGACAGGTAATCCAGCTACTATCCACGGCTGGATCTCCCACAATACAACCCACACATTGGGTTGGAGCCACTGCTCAACTATCCAACCCACTCTGGGTTTAGGCCTGTCTTCACAACTAGAAGAACAACACAACACCGTTCTCCGTGGACTACCGACTCCGTCGGTATCTCAAACTCAACTCCCTGAAACGACCTGCCTCGCAGTCAGTCTCTTCTCTCACTGACCTTCCAGTCTCCTGACTTCACACAACACACAACTGTCTTTCGCCCCCTCCGCCCTAGGGGTTTTTCCTCTACCCTCACTATTTTATTTCTCAAAACTGGCTGTTTTCTCATAGCCAGGTCAGTCACTTTACTGTCTCCCACTCTCATCTCCATTCTTCCTCATGCCCGGTCACTCACCTCAAAGTCAATGACCCAGGCTTATGTCAGAGGACAAATGTGTCATGTCCTGTTTCATTTGTTTTAAAACCTTTTTTTTTTTGTTTCTAGGAGTTTCGCCTCGAGTGCTGCTACATCATGACATCCATCGTTGTCAGTATCCTTTTGGACTTTGTGGCTCTCATCAACACCCTAATACTTGAAGTCCTGTTCATGTTGTCTCGCCAAATGGTAGCCATCATGTGGCTGTTTTACAAGCTGCCACTGGCTATCTATTTAGAAGTCCAGTTTCTGATGGTATTACAATACTCCTACAGCGGCGGCATTATCTATCCCTGGCCACAACACATAGGTGCCCTCAATAACCTTAGGCATTGGCTGTATTTGCCGGAAAATTACGATCCTCTCAAATGTAATACGCTTATAAGTTAATTGTTATAGAGATCTTAACTTTCAACTACGGGACACCCTTGAGCAAGGTGGAGTTCCCTTTTAGCCCCCGATCAGGGTTACATCCCAAGATCAAGGTATATCCTGCGTGCAGCCGATCAGGGTTAAATGTCAAGATGATCATCTGCAAACGATGTGACATGAAATACATTGGCCAAACGGGCAGACGTATTGCTGACCGTTTTAGAGAACACCTCAGAGACATCAATCAGGGCGCTGACAAACCTGTCCACAACCATCTCAATTCCTCCAACCATAATGGAGTCGACGATGTATGTGTCACCGCATTAAAACCCTGCTACTCCAATAGCTCCGTCAGGCTCAAAATTGAATGCCAGCTAATCAACAATCTGAGATGCATCTATCCAGCAGGTATCAATACTGTTGTGGACGCTACGGTATAACTCTGGCATCTTCCCCAATTGTTTACACTATCTATTACTATGCTGTTCCCCCCTCCTATATCTATACCTAACTGTCCCCACACCCTTATATTTTCATAGCAGACTGTTCACATATTTTTGGCTACTTAAATCCTATCTGGCAACCCACTTTTAACTCTGCAGCCAACGAGCGCCTTCGCAACTGGCCAAGTCACCTTTTCTGCCCCACGTGGCATAGGGATAGTTCGTGTTTTGTTTCTTTGTTTGCTGTATTTCGTTGTGTTAGCTATCTGTGGTCTCCTTGACAAAGATTCTGAGAATCGAAACGTCGGTAGTCCTGTGTGTCGTATTGTACGCGTTTGTGTGTAGTTTATTTTATTTTATTTTATTTTATTATTCATTTTATATATTTATTGAGTGCTTCTGATTTCGGATTTTCACCTGTATTTCGCGATACGATGGATCTCCTTGTAAGGTATGTGCAACGTTGTTGATGTTTAGTACGTTTCTTCTCGCAGGAGTTTAATATACCTATTTGTTTCCAATTCATATTGCATAATTTCAGACTGAAAACTGTCAACCGCATTAAGGTGTGAACTGAACAACGCCGGCTCAGGTAACCACCAGCCTCACACTACGTGCTAAATGCAAGATCAGTAGATTAAATGGCCGACCAACAGATAAGGGAGATAAGCAAGCCAGTATACATTATAGGAATTGAGAATTCTTAAATAGATGTGTCGTTTGGAAGATATATACATAAACTGCAGCAACAAATAGATCTTCACAGAAGCTGCAGCAGCAAATAAATCCTCATAGAAACTACAGTAACAAATTGATCTATACAGAAACTGCAGCACCAAATAAATATATTCAGCAACTGCAGTAACAATTAGATCTGCCAGGTTTAACACTGGAATATTGTCTCTATATACTGTATATCTCAGCAGTGTTTTCGGAATTTTCATAGGCTGGACAACAATATGTCACAATAGCATTAGATATATCAAGCCGATTTGATCGCTGTATAGCGATAGATATGACATGCTGTGTTTGCCTCGCTGTATATCGTTAGTGATGTAATGCTGTGTTTCATCGCTGTATAGCATTAGAGATGACATATCGTGTTTGCCTCCCTGTATAGAATTAGAGATATCAAACCGTGTTTGCCTCTCTGTATAGCGTTATAGATATCAAACCTGTTTGCTTCGCTATATAGTGTTACAAATGTCATGCCGCTTTTGCCTCGCTGTATAGCGCTACAAATGTCAAACCGTGTTTGCCCCGCTGTATAGCATTAGAGATGACATTTCGTGTTTGCCTCCCTGTATAGCATTGGAGATATCACACCGTGTTTCCCTCGCTATATAGCATTAGAGATGTCATGCCGTGTTTTCCTCGATGTATAGCGTTAGAAATGCCATGCATAGTTTGTCTCGCTGTATAGCGTTAGATATGACAAACCGTGTTTGCCTCGCTGTTTAGCGTTAGAGATGTCATGCCGATTTGCCTCTCTATATAACGTTAGAGGTGTCATGACGGTTTGCCTCGCTGTATAGAGTTAGACGCTGGTGTTAGGGTGACAGGCTATCAGCAGTTTATTCTGTTTAATTTTTAATGTTGCATGTCCTTTGCAGGATGTTGCTGTCAAACCCAAGGTTGACTTTCAAGCTATATTCCATTCAGTATTCTGAAACCGCTTTCTGAACGATAAGTTAACATTTCAAAGGAACTTATTGCTCGTGAAGTTATTGAACCCCCTACCCCGTCAGGAGGTATTCCTGATAAATGATTGCTGGTATCCTATGGTGTCTGCTTATCTATGATATAAGCGTGATTACAGTAGAGCTAATAGATCCATTGATCATCACAGTCACTAGAAATTCACAGCAGCATGTAGGGTCAGACGGTCTTAATCCTTAATCGTAGGAAGTCAAAGCTAGCGGTACACTTGAGGTCGGTCACCGATGTATTGACGCTGAAAAAACCAGAAAGACATCACTGCCAAATATATTACCCATATCTTCCACCATTCCACACGCAAGAAACACATCACAGCTAAATATATTATCTCATTTCTCTCACCACCCCACAAACCAGAAACACATCACTGCCAAACATATTATCACATATCCTCCACCATTCCACACACCAGAAACACATTAGAGCCAAACATATTATCCCATCTCTACCACCATTCCACACAGCAGAAACATATGATAGACAAACATATTATCTCATCTCTCCCACCATTCCAAACACCAGAAACACATCACAGAAAAACATATTATACAATCTCTACCACCATTTCCACACAGCAGAAACACATTAGAGCCAAACATATTATCCCGTCTATACCACCATTCCACCAACCAGAAACACATCACAGACAAACATTATCTCATCTCTCCCATCATTCTACACACCAGAGACACATCACAGACAAACATTATCTCATCTCTCCCACCATTCCACTCGTCAGAAACACACCACAGACAAACATTATCTCATCTCTCCCACGATTCTACACACCAGAAACACATCACAGACAAACATATTATCCTATCTCTTCCACCGTCCCATTAACCAGAAACAAATAACAATCAAACAGATCCCATCTAACTCATTTTTCACTATATTCTCTGTTGTATTTTTGTGGTTTCCTCCAGTGGGCCGGCAACATTGTTTCCCCATTATGGTGGGATGACGTTTGGCTGAACGAAGCATTCGCAAACTACTTTTCCTATGCACCAATGAAAACCGTGCTGCCTGAATGGATGTCGGTACGTCACCTTATTTTCAATAATGTTGCATATCAATGTACACCCATCCTAAAACAACCAGCTATCCACATGGACATTAAGAAGAACATTATAAATGCAATGTTAATGAAACATTGTGCTGTCAATGCCAAACATGGTTACTAACTAAAGAACAAGAAAGGAAACTCAGTACTTGTGAAATGAGATGACTGAGAAAAGTAGCCAACAAATACAGAAAGGAGCATATCAGAAATGAGGAGATCTATAAAACAGTTGGAGCAATATCAGTTGTTAAATTTATTGATAGACGAAGAATTGACTGGTTCGCGCACCTAGTGAGAAGGAACCCAATGTCGCCAGCAGTAAGAGCATACACCATGAAAATGTAAACACCAAGAGGCAGAGAAAGACCATGAAAAAGATGGTTCGACTGAGGCATCAGCACTTTAAAATCCCACAACATTTCATCAGACCAAGCGACCGAGCGAGCCCTATATCGTAAACCAATAATCAAACCAGCCTGGGGCGTCACCGATACAGGGCAGTGCAGGACAAAAGAAAGAAGAACAAAATAACGATAAAAAACAGAAAGAGCACCTCTTCACAAACATCATCGTTGGGAAGAAATATGTTTTCTTGTACATCCGTACATGTAGCACAGTATGTTTAGTCTGTATGTGCTGTCGCTACATGTACTGATCACTTTAACTTGTAACAAACACAAGTAAATCATTTAACATATAGTAAACACCAGTAAAGGAACGTGCTGTCGCTACATGTAGTGGCTACTTTAACTTGTAGCAAACACCAGTAACAGATTTAACATATAGTAGAGACCAGTAAAGGACTTAACATATAGTAAACACCAGTAAAATATCATGTTCATTGCGCCTGAGGTTGTATATCTTATGTGGCGCTAAAACCATATTTTCATAAAACAATCGGCAGTCAAGGGCGGATGTGGTCAATATCACGACCTTACTTCTCAAGATATTTCTCGATACCCATTTTATACTGCGTTTCCCTGCCATCATACACATACTCATGTCATGTCATTTATGGCTGTGAACAAAATCAACCAGTGTTGGTTGCCTTCATCGATCTCACAAAGGTATTTTATTCGCTCAGTCGTGAGTGTCTGTTCATATATAAAGTCACCAGTCAGTTAGTCATGTTCTATGTGTTTCTAATGTATGCCAGCTGTCGTACATGCCATGCCACCACTCGCCTTGTCTATTTACACGTTTACTTTTCACATAACTCTTACTCTGTCATTTAGACTACGATATCCACCCTTCTTCTATGATGTTACTGTCTTTTTACGGAAACGCAACATTATACTTTAAAATAATGTCAGTTACTTCTCCCAATCTTATCTTTCTGAATACGTTTCAGTTTCGTAGGTCTGTTTCTATCAACAAGATTTTCCAATAATCGTAATGAGGTATTTCTCGTGTTCATTTTATCACTGTGGAACACTAGTATATAGTGCCCAATATTTACACATTCATAAAATACATATAATTTGGTAAAGAATATTTATAGAATATCTATCTTTTCTTAAATTGTGACATAACTTAATTCGCACAGAAACACTATTAGACTTACAATGCCTTTCAGATGACACTCTCAGGATATCATTGAAATGGTCATGTGACCGTCTCGGAGGGACTAGTCCAAATCTAAGTTCTCTCATCTTTCGGGGATACTTGCCCAAATTTATGGCAGAAACTATCCTAATCTATGTTCTTACATCCCTCAAGAAGACTGTTTCAAATATATGTTCTCACATCTGTCGGAGAGAATAGTCCAAACCTAAGTACTCACATTTGTCGGGCACTTTGTGGTTAATTGTGAAAGTCGTGTAAAATTACACAATGCCAACTTTTACAAAAGTAAATAAAATAAATACTTGTGTGTGTGTGTGTGTGTGTGTGTGTGCACGTGCGCGCGTGCGTGCGTGTGTGTTTGTGTGTGTGTGTGTGTGTGTGTGTGTGTGTGTTCTCCAATACTATAACCATAGTCTTCTGTTTGATCTTGTTTCAGTCTGAATACTTTACTTCTGAAATTACACACGCTGCCTTCGGCATCGATGATACAGTGGATTCAAATCCTATGCATCGCAGCGCAGAACAGCCACGTGACCTTGAACATATGTTGTCTGATATTATCCACAAGAAAGTAAGTACGTAATAACTGAACTGCAACTCACTACTACACTAAGCTGGCGGGATTATTTCACTTTTGCTGTCATGCGTCGTGAGAAGACATGGCTGTCGTTCCAGCGCCCGATGGGTGGCATTGCATTGTGTCAATCCCAGTAACTATAATTTGTCTTTGATGTCGTCAGTACATTTTCTTCATCTGTGGCTTCTTGCTATCGTATCAGATCTTCTTTGATATAGCGCCAGTGCTGATAGTTGATGGTGTTGCAGATGGCCGAACCAATTTTCTCTTGACTGTCAATATTTGTGGCGCAAGGCCGTTGATCCCACTGTCTATCTGATAACATAATTTCTTACTCGGTCTCGGATAGTTAAGATGGCGACTCTCCTAATGCATCTTATCTCACAGCTGTTGATTTTCCCTAAATGTGATTTGGATGTCCAAGTTTTACATTGGTATCATTGGGTGGCGTGAATCATTGGCACCTTGCCGTCTTGATAGACGATAGTTTGTGCTTTAAAAGGGCATAATAACTTTTACCTATGGCGGTAGCGTGTGTGACTGATAAGGCCAATTTGCGCTGTAAATGTCCGTTCACAGTAGGTGCATGTGAACACATGGTCATTTCCACCATCATGCACCATCTTATGTCTCACAAGCTCGGTGTGAGACTTATCTGCAATAATTTTCTCCTTTGTCTTTATTCCATTTCTGATATTTGCCCTCCATGCAACACGTTCAGCGGCGACTTGCTCCCACTGCGCATTATCAATGTCTGTGGTAAGTCACGTTGTAACTACTTATCATTTTAGGACTTTAGTCCTTCGTAAGTACGTCATTTTTTACTATATAGAAAGTCATAGTCCTATGCTCTGACGTCATATTTTACGACCACATTTTCAAAAAATTGGCGGGAAATTTATTGGGCTGGGTGACTACTTCCGGTTGTCGTGGTGACTATTTCCGGTCCCGGGGTACTCCCTACCAACCACCCCGCCAACAGGTAACTCCTTCGACCGCCTCGGCTTTCCCCGACCGCTTCCGAAACCATTCAAAGACGGCGAGACAAGCCCCGGTCATGTGGAATACTTATATAGATAAGTAGACCAACTAGTCACCGGGTTCGAGTCCTAGTGCGCGCGCGTGTGTGTGTGTGTGTGTGTGTGTGTGTGTGTGTGTGTGTGTGTGCGGTGCGGTGTGCGCGACCTCCAGTCATGTAGATCCCCTTCGATGAGGGAGACCGAATTCAATATGGCAGAAGATGATTTTGTCCACCTCTCGAGCTAACCCGAGGATCCATAATTGGATGATGAATAAACTTTTACACGCTTCGACAGGTTTTCCTTACCAATGTATAACCTTTAACCGTTTGGTGGAAATCTGGTTTATGAAAATACTTGCCGGTCATATAATTTTATTAAAAATTAATCCCAAAACTTAATTAATCACCACAATTTCTTGTATGTATATTGGAGAATAGGTACGTCAATAAAATCTACGAGTCTCCATTAATTTAAACCATAGAGTATCAAGATATACATTAAAATATGTAATATTATTAAACCCCACAGTTATACCCCTTAATTATAAAATTACGACAAAGGGAGAGTAATCGGTCCCTTGACTCAACCAGAATTGTCCTCCTTTTACACACTAACTTCCCCTGACCGCTAATCGTTACCTGCTCGCACAAGCAACAAGTGACGCTTCACCGAACACGCCCCGCGAGAAAAATATAATGGCTAGTCAGCGACGGCCGTACGAGATTTTCCGATACCACTCATCCATAACGCTTCACCGACCACGAGCCAAGCGATATGACAATAGCCGCGGCCAGCGGTTACTGATAACCGCTAGATAAGAACCTGAAGGTAATTACCATTGAAGACTAGGCGAGCTGTGGTCAAATATGCAGTGGTCATGCATACAAGAATTCAGTGCAAATATGTAGTTTCTATTTGCTGTAAATCTCTCTCTCTCTCTCTCTCTCTCTCTCTCTCTCTCTCTTTCTCTCTCTCTCTCTCTCTCTTTCTTTCTCTCTCTCTCTCTCTCTCTCTCTCTCTCTCTGTTCTGTGTTGGTTTATCAATCTTCTTTAGCTTCACTCGTAGTGTTCTTGTTTGGCCACACTTCTTTTAATTTTCATTTCTCGCATCCTGACCATGGTTGTAGATTCACAGTCATCACTTGGTTCTTGCGAGCGACTTACTTCACGTAAAGCATTGATAATATCAGCCTGGTCCATGGCTCGTTCACCTTCCACAGTAGCCTTATCATCAAGTTTGTCAGCCAACCCATTTCCTTGTACACCCGCAGTAGATGGCAATGAAATAAAACTAATTTTAGACAGCCGAGACGGCTTCAGAGAGAGCAACCACTCTCTTCGAATCCACCCCATCTCTATCCTCTTGAGCATGGTCATTGAGTCACTAATGAAACATGCCCTAGTGGATATTGGTGTCTCGTGCCATGTTATTGCTTTACTTACTGCCATAACTTCCATAGTCAGGCTACTTGTGGTCAGGGCTGTCGCTTGTGGTCTCTGGGGGGACAGTAGAATCAACAAGCGCACTTCAATTTCCCTTTTTCCACTGTTGGGTCTATTGTCAGACTTTTGTCTACATACTCCCGTTCCAATCTTCTATTCTCCCTCTCTCTCTCTCTCTCTCTCTCTCTCTCTCTCTCTCTCTCTCTCTCTCTCTCTCTCGCTCTCTCTCTTTCTCTCTCTCTCTCTCTCTCTCTCTCTCTCTCTCTCTCTCTCTCTCTCTCTCTCTATTCCGGTTTCCCACGAGGAACGACGCGTTTGTGTGGTCTCCTTTTTGGATTAATTTTCCTGTTTATCTACATTCGTACGCAATGGATTTTATATGGTTGTGATCACAATGATGCCGTTCAACTGTTGAACTTGTTTTAAACTTGCTATATGTGTAGTGTTAGATATAAGTTAGATATAAGTGCTAATAATATTGTATTCAATGACACTATGGATAAATTATTCATGGAACAGCGGCGCGTCAGTGATAGCTTGAACTAGCCAATCACATCACTTGGATTTAAACCGTGGACGGCGCTACAATGTTTCCGTGTGTGTTGATACGTAATATTATGTAAATATCATGTCTGTCGAGAAGGGAATTTCTGTGCTGGAGTTAGTGGGAGAAAGGGGCCGAAGTAGATCTGAGGGTCGAAGTGGATTACGATCTGCAGTAACAAGAAACTACACACTCAACAAAGAACGGGCAGTGAAAAGCAAACTTAAGAACTGTTTTAGCTCGCCATCGCTGTCAGTTAAATGTATGGATGACGGTAAATGCATCTCTATCACATTCAACAATACAATACATTACGAGGCATTTCGAACATGCCTGATCAATTATTACCACGAAGCCAAAGTTGATTATAGAAAAGACCGACAAGGAGCGGAGGTGGAAGTCAAAATATCATCTCCCCTACACACATTGAATTTATACAACACGCAAAATAAAATTTTAATGCAAGGGGCAAACGCCGTCATGTCTGAGTGGCTCGCGACACAATTCGTCGAAATTGAACAGGCAGCTCTGAAACTAACAAGTGACTCACTAAACATACCTGCCGATTTCAGCACTCTAGTGTCTGCCGTAAAACCAACACAGCCTACAGCGGTCACGCTATTGTCAGACAGAACCATTAAATCAACACAGCCTGCAACCGCTGTCGTTACAGCATCAGGCGATAGTAACAACATACTCCAACATGCCACGACTCAACACACCAGCAGCTCGAACTCAGCTTCTTCTAACCAACCAGTGTTGCTAGCCATTGAATACCCGATGGGGAGCCTAGGGGACAGTATACAACCAGATGAAAACAATTCAAACCAACTTGAGGTTGCACCATCGGAACTAGATGAAAGTCCAGCTACAAATAAACACTCATGCGGTTGTCAGCAGCACATTGAAAGGTTAGAGGCAAGTTTGAAGGTACTTTTAGACGCCGCCTCTGACAACACAGACAAGATCGCCAGGATCACTAATGACTATATCAACCTCAAGTCAGAGGTCGCTCTCCTGAGAGAGGAAAATGATATTCTGAAACACATTATTGATCAGGCAGCACAGACTAACAGCTTCGAAACAACACAACCATCCCTGGGAGCGCCAACTATACAGCCAACGAATACACATCAACAAACAGACAAAGCCATTGAACAGGACTCGACATTTCCCATAGAAGTGAAAGTCAGCAATCGATTTGAACTACCAAAAGAGCAAATGGTAAGCGGCAGTCAGTACGACGAGACATTGCCGAAAGACAACCCGCCTATTCAAGAAACGGCTGGTAACCGGCAAGAAGGCAGTCCACAGCCGGATAATTATCAATGGCGGAACCAACGTGCAAAACGTACCAGAAGCCAGTACATACAGAGACTACCAATTGACTGCACCCACTTGATAATTGGCGACTCCTTGATGAAAGGCATATACAGTGATCGTATGTCCTTATCACACGCCGATATAGCTACAACAATTCCACTTCCAGGTGCAGGGTTAGACAGTCTAACAAACAGTATACGTAGAATGGAAATCAACGAAAGCGTGAAGAGGATTACAATACATATAGGAATTAATGACACTATCTTCTTCTTCTTCTTCAGCGTTCCGAGCCATTGAGGTTCTTTGCTGCAAATACAATCTGTCTCCATTCCTCTCTCTGGTGGACCTTCTCTTGCCAGTCGTTGATTCAAAGTGCTTGTAGGTCTGTACATGTATTATCTCTCCACCGCCTTCTTGGTCTACCCCGGGGTCTACGGTCATTTATTTTCTGAGTGTAAGCGAGTTTTGTTTCCCTATTATCTTCCATTCTTTCTATATGCTCCAGCCATTGTAGTCTATTAGCCTTCATGATACCAGTGATTAGCGGGGACTTAAACAAATCATAAATGTCTTTGTTACTT
Source organism: Cepaea hortensis (assembly GCA_963921405.1). Lineage (NCBI taxonomy): Eukaryota > Metazoa > Mollusca > Gastropoda > Stylommatophora > Helicidae > Cepaea > Cepaea hortensis. The sequence goes on along the minus strand of OY992888.1, from coordinate 7,012,816 downwards.
CTTCTTTTCCACTCTCCACTTTGTGTATCCCTAAAGGGTCCAAAGATGCGTCTTAAAATTTTGTTCTCAAAGGTTTGTAACAAGGCTTCGTCGCCTTTCGTTGTACTCCAGGTTTCAGAGTCATACAGCACATGACACTATGAGAAACCAAAATATTATCATTTCTCAGTTACGAAAACTACTAGACTTATTACGCCATAATTTTCCAAATTCTAACGTGTTTTTCTCTTCCATCATACCACCATGTTATGGCACCGAACGTCGACTAGCCGACATAAACAACAACACCCTAGAGAAATTCTGTACTCAGTATAATGTACACTTTATCAACAACACACCATTTTTTATATCTCAAAGAGGCGCGCCAAAGAAACGACTGTACAGCGACCAGATCCACGCATCCACATTAGGTTATAGCTTCCTTGCTAAAAATATCAAGTTTCCGGAGAGGGCACAAAACAAGACCAACACACAAACACGACGAACATTGACTACTGAAGCCAGTCGAAATATCCCCATCACCCCGGATAAACTTCAGCTGACGTCTGACCCCCGAACGCCTGCTATTCAAGGTGCACACATGCTACCAAGAATAAATCAACCTCTCCTTCCTACCCCCACCCTCACTCGTGAAGGAAATAACTACCAGGAAGATTTCCCTAACCTCACTTCCAACGAACCCTCGTTGCAAGCAGCGGTACACACGCACGGCAGTAATACCACCTTGACACACCAAGATCAATACAGCTATGGGCTCCATAGCAGACAACAAGAGGTTCCGCATCACCAAATTCACGCCAGCAATGAACGAACAAGTAGGCAACAGGTTCCGCATCAACAAGTTCACGCCAGTAATGAGCGACCAAGCGGACAACAACAGGTTCCGCATCATTGGAGTCCAGAACTTCTATACTTGATGCGATTTAGTCCTGCCCCACTGAATCAAGCCCTCATGATGTCTCTACAATACAGAACTGTGTGATAGGATACGTATTAAAAACGGAACCCTATATGAATTAATACCAGCAACAGAGCTTCCTCCTTGAACTCTAATCGCTTACTGCTTAACGTTTTATTTCCCGTGTGGGAAACACCGCTTTAAACAGAGACATTGACTTGTATAGTCATTTATTAATTCTTTTGGATAACAGTTGGTTACTTAGCTTGTGAAGTAGTTTATTTCAGTTTAATTATTTGTTGTATGTTCTTTAATTCGTTTTGTTCCGTGTTTGCATTATATTCGTTGGTCTAATTAGTTATATCGTTGTAATACTGTCATTTACTTATCGATTGTATTACTGATATTTTGTAAGTTAATGTAATTGTGATTTTTTATTATCTTGTATTTTTGCTTAACTTTGACTAATTTACACTTTCTTCGTGGATAAAATGTCTGAGAAGTGGCAACACTGGCTCAATAAGTCAGGAATACGCCTTGGACACTTAAACAGTTGCAGCTTATTTAACAAGCTACCAGAGTTATCTTCTATTCTTAATCAAAATTTTCATTTATTCGGCCTTAGTGAAAGTAGGCTTAATGATAAAATTTCAGATGAGGACATCTCTATTAAAGGGTACAAAGATTTAGAAGGGATCCCTGTAGGAAACAAGAGACAGGCATAGTAACCTATGTTTCTAATTTACTAAATGCTCACCGTAGGCTAGACTTTGAAACTTGCGAAATAGAATGTATTTGGTTAGAGCTGAAACTTCAAAACCGCACACCCCTGATAATTGGCTACCTCTATCGAAATCCCAGTGCTGGACACGTCTGGTACGAAAACTTCACTACCATGATGGACGTGGTTTTCGCTTCCGGGAAGGAAATTATACTACTCGGAGACTTTAACATTGACACCAACAAATCCAACATAATATGGGGAAATATAATTGCATCATACAATTTCCAACAAATAGTACAACAAGCTACTAGAGTAACAAAGTCATCTTCAACAGTCATAGACCACATTTATGTAACTTGCTCAGACAACATCATAGAATGCACCGTACCCAATTGTGCAATGAGCGATCACTACCCAATATGCTGCACGTGGTCTAAAAAAGGAATTAAAACTCCTAAACATAAACACATAAGTGTAGAATATAGAAGTTACAAAAATTTCAACCAAAACGCATTTTTACAGGACTTGCTCAGTTCACCTCTAGACAATGTTTATCAGCTTTCTGACCCGGACGATGCTCTAGAATTCTGGATGAAAACCTTTATTGATGTTTTTGATAGACATGTGCCAGTCAAGGAAGTTCGAGTAAAACACCACGTCAAGCCACCTTGGATCACTCAGGAAATACTTGAAATTATGAGAGATAGAGATAAAGCACATAAAAAGCGGGACCTAAGTGCATACCGTACTCTTAGAAACAAAGTTCAATATACCATACGACGGGAAATGAAAAATTACTTTAAGAACTTAGTAATGGATAAAACAAATAGTAAGGATATATGGAAGGCAATTAACACCTTGACAAACAAGAATAACTTCCGCAATTCTTTACCATCAAATCATATTACATGCGACCAATTCAGTGATTTTTTTTTCAAACTGACATAGACCAGATGAAGGCTTCAATACCTAATTCTCCTTACAACTTATCTTTATTGTCATTTTTTTTTTGAGAATAGATGCTCCCACGATATTCTTTCCGACATACGGCTAATGACAATCACTGAAGTATCCACTTACCTCAGTAACCTAAAAAACACAACCTCATCTGGATTAGATGGAATCAGCAACCGGATTCTCCATTGTGCTGCGCCAGTGATCTGTATATCACTAACCTATGTATATAATCAGTGTCTCACCAAAGGCCACTTTCCATCAGCTCTCAAAATCGCCAAAGTGTACCCTCTTCTTAAATCTGGTTCATTAGACAATGGTCTCCCGAACAATTACAGACCCATTTCTTTACTATCATCACTATCTAAGCCACTAGAAAAACACATCCATAAAGTAACATTACAGTATTTAGTTCGCAACAAGCTTATTGTGGACAGCCAATCAGGATTTCGACCAAAATATTCTTGCCATACGGCCCTAACAAACATGATAGAAAATTGGCACCAGAATATAAACAACAACAGTCTATGTGGAACTGTGTTTATTGATTTCAAGAAAGCATTTGATATGATAGATCATCTTATTTTAATTAAAAAACTTGAGACAATGAAAATTGGCCCTAATGTAGTCACTCTAATATCATCTTTTCTATCAAACAGAAAGCAAGTAGTATCACATAATAAATCTCTGTCTCAAACCACTACCTTCAATATTGGAGTACCGCAAGGCTCTATTCTTGGCCCTCTACTATTTGCCATATATATTAACGATCTACCTTTGCATCTTTCGTCGTCCTGCGATCTATTTGCAGACGACTGTACAGTGTACACAAACGATGAAAACTGTATTTTACTTGAGTCGTCTTTACAACAAGAATTAAATAATATAGTTAGGTGGAGCTATTCAAACCGTATGCAAATTAACATCACTAAAACAAAATCAATGTTATTAACAACCAGACAAAGACTTCAGACTCTAAGCTCATACAGAAAACTTCAACGTCACATCGATAACATGCCAGTAGAAAGTGTAATTGAGCACAAAACATTAGGCCTAATCATTGATAGAAACCTAACCTTTAATTCCCACGTTCAAGTGCTCATTAAACAAACAGCGAAAAAAGTCTACCAACTCGCCAAAATTAAAAACTTCCTTGATGAGGACACAAGGAAACTATTCTATACTTCTCATATACAGACACACTTTGACTACTGCTGTACGATCTGGGACGGTTGTTCTAATTCAAAGACCAAGCGACTTTACTCACTCCAGAAACGGACCATGAGTCTAATTTATAGCAAACATTTAACTGACAATCTTAGCCTGTATAAACGCCTTCAGTTACTACCACTCCGTAAACGCCTGCTTTTCAATAAAGCTAAACTAATTCACAAAATCCTGCATCGGAATGCCCTAAATTACCTTTGGCCATTGTTTAAATATAATGCTAGACACAGTAAACGTTTAAATATATTACACATTCCGAAGCCTAGGATTGACTTATACAAAACAAGCTTAGCGTACTCTACAGCTCAGCTGTGGAACAATCTTCCACAAGAAATCAAAGACATCACCAATCCCTCGCAAATTATTCGAACACTATCTCAATATGGATTACCTTCCCCCTTAATAATAGAGATAATAATAATAATAACAAAACCCTAGTATAACAGCCAGTCCCCTTTTGGTAGGCCAGTATATTCCACATGGCTAACAACAAGTGTCAGACCATTATCTAATATTACTGTGTCGTGTAGTTTTGATGTTCGCATTTTACCCATGCCTTTATAATGCATATCCTTTATATTGTCGTTGTTCTCTGTTAGCCTTGAATGATGTGTAAATGAAATAATGTATGAAAGAGAGTGATAGAAGGGCAGAATGTTAGATGGGCCTGCGTGCCCAATTCTTAACCCTTTGGAAATAAAGTTTGTTCGTTCGTTCGTTCTCTCTCTCTCTCTCTCTCTCTCTCTCTCTCTCTCTCTCTCTCTCTCTCTCTCTCTCTCTCTCTCTCTCTCTCTCTCTCTCTTCTCACAATGCCATATCCCTCTCCACTTTCCTTCAGAACATACCCACACGACATTGTCCTCCACTAAATACTATCATTATTTATTGAATAAACCAAAAGTGTCATGTGTGTATGGAGTGTAAGTAAAGACGTTGTTGTTGTGTTCTATCCTGTAGGTGAGATAAGAATGTCACTCTCAGATTCACATCATAGTTTTCATTACTCAACGGCACATATAGTCAACACAGCACAGAATTAGGGTACGCTCACCCGGTATACTGTCTCTTGATGAATGATGTTGATGATGTCTTCACAATATCCTTGACAATTTTAGAATTACACAGTTTGTCACCACAGAGTGTTTTTATTATATATTGTCTCTCCTTGTGGAATATCTGATAACATGAACGATATGATATTTCTAGTAATGTTTATACCTCCGATATCATTGCATGAGTTATAGTCTCTTATGGATCCATAATTACCAAGACTGTCTTTAAAAAATTACTGATTCACATTGTTTCTTATTCATTACTGTTCTGTTTATCTGATAATAAGTTCTGGTCCTACGGCTTCTTCATTTAAAAAAAAACAGTTCAGTTGCACCATAGTGAGCTTTCGATCTATGTTTAGCTGCACCTTATTCTGCTGTAAGTTTCTTAACCAGAATGTCTTATAGGTATCCGTTAATGCTAGAACTTGCTGACCTGTATGACTGACATCCGACTTCAATCTGGCCGATTTTTATTACTTTACCAGATTAGAGCCCCTTCCTTCTTTTCAGGAGTGTTCTTATTACTTTGTACATGGGAACCTGTCGAAAAGACAATATCAGGTGCTATCAACCTAACTCAAACTCATTAGCAGTGAGAGTAGGCTTATGGCCGTTATCAGATATATATATATATATATATATATATATATATATATATATATATATATATATATATATATATATATATATATATATATTCAGAGAAATGACCTCTGATATAAGACATAGGAGTATACACATACTTAAGACTAGGTAAAGAAGGGAATGTCATAAAAGAGCTCAGAAATCCCAGTAACCATCTATACTAGAATCACTATGTTACTTCTCAGCTATATTCGGCCGACGCCCATTATTACGGTTTCACACTCAAATACACTATTTTATATTTATACTCTACACCACCACTACCTTATAATTATCCTTGGCTGAATTGGGAATACTAATTGCACAATAAATACAAAACGTTCATCAGTATTATACGACTTGAAACGTTGTAACTCCCTTTTCATAATCCCTTAAGAATAAACCACCACTTCTCGTGGAAACCAAATATCACACTAAATTCCACTAGAATATCCAGCCTATTAATACTCTGTCTCTGTACGACGATATGGGCTTATTCCACCAGTTTTCCCCTTTCCTCCACATCAGTTTTTTGAACTATACAACAACAGCCGAAATTCTCTTTTGATGCCCCGTCCTGTCGTGACATCAATTATTCTCCATTCGTCTCCTCGGATCACCCATCGTCGCCTTCGTTACTACAAACGGCTGTGAAACGCCGTGATCGTGAATCTCCGTTTTCCCACTTCAAAGGTTGTTGAAAATACGATATAGCGATCCACCGGTGTTCAAAGGTTTTGAAATCGCTGTTTTTCCGTCGTCCGTAGACTCCGGTCTCATCTTCACTCGTTCCTATCGTTCAATCAACGCTCTCTCAACAAGCAAAATGCCGCGGCTTAAGATGCCGTACGTTGTTCTAGTAACATATTGGATCGTTGATCACTAGTATCGTGACAAGGGCAAAAGCAGTAGAATCTTCCTTCACAATTCTCCCTCTGAGCCCTAAATGCCCATGTACTTCTCAATCGTCGAACGACCGACCCATCTGTGTAAATGACAGCATCACCCTCTAAAACCCCAATCATATGGCAGCACCCGTGACCCCAGGCAATCATCCCCGATCAACTAGTGAACATTAAGATTATTACAGGGAAGCAGATTATCGAACTAGTAGTCAGAACTAGTGAACGATAAGATGTCACAGCAGAGTAGCTGTTCGAACTGTGAAAGAACTCATTAAACAAATCGTCTAGCGTGATATGAATATAATATCACGACAAAGAATATAGTTGGACATACAGCCATGTTTTTGTAACTCTTGTGTATGTGTGTATGTGCTAGAAAGAGCGTCCATGTCCAGTATCCACACTTCACCTAGAAGAATCAGATTCGCTGGGCTGGTTACTTGACTCGTATGCCAGATCACAGGCTCCCTAAACGAATTTTTTACGGCGAACTGCGTTGTTGTAAACGCTCCCAAGTTGGCCAAAGGAAACGCTTCAAAGACACTGACGATCTTACTAAAAGCTTTAGGAATTCATCACGACACCTGGAAGACTGCTGCCAAAGACCGAAATTCATGGCGTATACCATTACGCAAGTGTGCATTCACTTGTGAGCTGCAAAAGCTGTGAAAAATGGCTGAATAGAAAAGCCACTGCAGATGGTCCTCCTCCTGGAACGTTAAGCATTCTCTGCCCACATTGTCAAAGCGCATTTCGAGCTAAAATAGGCCTTGCCAGCCATCTTGGAAATCACGGCTGCAACTTCTCAACACCGTTGTGTGAAAGGAATGGTCATCATCATTCTGGATGGACAGACAACCATGTGCATTTTTGTATGTGTGTATGTGTGTATGTATGTGTCTGTCCATGTGTGTATGTGGGATTTTATATATATATATATATATATATATATATATATATATATATATATATATATATATATATATATATATATATATATATATATATATATCGACGACAGCCCACCACAGACAAGGGCCAAAACAGATGAGAAGAAGGAGTAGAAAGACACGAGAGTCGGACACACCGACACCAAAGACAGTCAGATGGGTTGTCAAACGTATTCAAGTGGAGCTGTCAGACGGACAAATCATGAAGCAGCTACAGGAAGAGAATTTCACCATCCGAATCTTGAAGGCGGAACGGATTCTGACGTACTCAAAGATCCCTACGACGATGGCGGTGGTGACGACTGAGGGCAGCGTGATACCACGCCAGGTATCGATAAACCAGAAAATACAACAGCCTGAAGGATTCATACCCAGAATCACTCAATGTTCAAGATGTCAGAGGGCTGGCCACAGCAGAACAACATGCCACAGTAGGACAGAGATCTGCCGATACTGCGCCGATCACCACGCTTTAAAGGAGTGTCCGCTGGCCAAGCTGGACACGGACTTCCGAGCACCCAACAACAAGAGAAAGTGCGCCAACTGCCCGGGCAAGCATGGAGGAAGATGCTTGGGCTGTCCGTACCTCTAAAGACACAGAGACGTCTTTAAGACCGTCATTAACACAAAGACACCATACAAGGAAGCAAGACGGAGGTGCGAGACAGCCATGTGTATATCACAAGCTGAAAGAGGTCAACTGCAAAACCATATAGACGAGCTGTAGAGGCAAGTCAAGGCAATGCTTACGCATGCTCCAACAAGCGACAATGAAAAGCTGCTTGCTGAAATAAAGGAGATCCAGCAGAACATCAAACAAGATGTGGAGCACATGGTGCAGACGACAAAGAAGAATGAAGAGATTCTACAAGACATCAAAGCAGAGATAGAAATGTTAAAAACTTAAAGGTAGCCAACCCAAATCAAACCTGCAGAAGAAACGGAAAAGAACACAGAGAAACCGCAAGCCGGAACCGCAAGATAAAGCCAGAAGCCCAACCTCGATACCCAAGACCTTCAAGGGGAAACCAATATCCCGCCAGACATCTGAAGAAAACTGAAATGAGTACCACGACGACGTCACGGAGGAAACCCCCCCCCCCCCTCTCCCCAGTATTTACCCCAAAGGGGATCGCAGAAATGAGCAGGAACGAAGAATTCAGTCGCCATGAATACAAAAGGCGCATGGTAGAAAAGGAAAAAGAAGATGCGCAAGAAATTCAATGGGAAACCAATGTACTACCGCAAACCATCGGAAAAATACCCAGACATACTCTATGATGACGAATACCCCGAATACCCAGATGGGTACTATTATGATGACGGAGAGCTCGTCCCGTGGTTGATCACAGAGGAAGAAATCGAAAGACAGCAGAAATTCAAACTCGAAGAAGAAAAAAGGCGCAAGGAGGGTAATGAAACAATCGAAAAGCTCCTACGAACAATACACATAAGAGGAGGCAAAAAGACCAATTAAAAGTCAATATAAGGACTGCAATCAGTCAAGCCAGACGAGCCAAATAAACCACAAGAGGAGACGGGCACAAAAGATAGCCGCCGACCAATCCCCCAGCTGACGTCACAGACACAGACGCTTTCATGAACAGTCCGAGATGAGACTCACTCGTAGGAGCGCACAAGACAAGTATTTGGGTAAATGAACCCACAAAAACCACGGCCGTCAACAATAACCACTGCTGAAAGAAGCAGACTGAACGAGGCCGAATTTGGAAATTTTGTTTTTGAACCAACCAACCAACCATATATAGATATATATTTGTGTGTGTGTGTGTGTGTGTGTGTGTGTGTGTGTGTGTGTGTGTGTGTGTGTGTGTGTGTATATATAAGTGTGTGTGTATGTGTGTGAGTAAGTGAATTGTAATTTCATAACCTTTTATGAGTTAACACACTATGTGCTTCAAGAGTAATTGTCTTTACACCAGGGGGCAGCAGTTGTCAGAATGTTGCACTTTGTCTTAGGAGATTCGACATTTCGAGACGGTTATAACGTAAGTTCATGTACCAGTTTCATTTGCTCAACGTGTAATGTACTCATGAAGCATACCATTTACTATTTAATTGTTTCTGTTCATTGCTGGAGATACCGAGAGGTATACCGAGAGATTGCCTGTAGCACAGGGAAGTGACCTACTCATCCCTTTATTCATTACTACACCAGAGGTGGGCAGCTCCGGTAGTGTAGTGACTAGACACGCTCCCGCTCCGCTAGTATAGTGACTAGACACTCTCGTGCCCCGATAGTGTAGTGACTAGACATTCACCTTCCCCGGTAGTGTAGTGACTAGACACTCTCCTGTCCCGGTAGTGTAGTGACTAGACATTCTCCTTCCCCAGTAGTGTAGTGACTAGACACTCTCCTGTCCCGGTAGTGTAGTGGCTAGACACTCGCCTGTCCCGGTAGTGTAGTGACTAGACATTCTCCTTCCCCGGTAGTGTAGTGACTAGACATTCTCCTTCCCCGGTAGTGTAGTGGCTAGACACTCGCCTGTCCTGGTAGTGTAGTGACTAGACATTCTCCTTCCCCGGTAGTGTAGTGACTAGACATTCTCCTTCCCCGGTAGTGTAGTGGCTAGACACTCGCCTGTCCCGGTAGTGTAGTGACTAGACATTCTCCTTTCCCGGTAGTGTAGTGACTAGACACTCTCCTGTCCCGGTAGTGTAGTGACTAGACATTTTCCTTCCCCGGTAGTGTAGTGACTAGACATTCTCCTTCCCCGGTAGTGTAGTGGCTAGACACTCGCCTGTCCCGGTAGTGTAGTGACTAGACATTCTCCTTCCCCGGTAGTGTAGTGACTAGACATTCTCCTTCCCCGGTAGTGTAGTGGCTAGACACTCGCCTGTCCCGGTAGTGTAGTGACTAGACATTCTCCTTTCCCGGTAGTGTAGTGACTAGACACTCTCCTGTCCCGTAGTGTAGTGACTAGACACTCTCCTGTCCCGGTAGTGTAGTGACTAGACACTCTCATGCCCGGGTAGTGTAGTGACAAGACATTCTCCTTCCCCGGTAGTGTAGTGACTAGACTTTCTCCTGTCCCGGTAGTGTAGTGACTAGACATTCTCATGCCCGGGTAGTGTAGTGACTAGACACTCTCCTGCCCCGGTAGTGTAGTGACTAGACACTCTCCTGCCCCGATAGTGTAGTGACTAGACACTCTCCTGTCCCGGTAGTGTAGTGACTAGACACTCTCCTGTCCCGGTAGTGTAGTGACTAGACACTCTCATGCCCGGGTAGTGTAGTGACAAGACAATCTCCTTCCCCGGTAGCGTAGTGGCTAGACATTCGCCTGTCCCGGTAGTGTAGTGACTAGACATTCTCCTTCCCCGGTAGTGTAGTAACTAGACACTCTCCTGTCCCGGTAGTGTAGTGACTAGACATTCTCCTTCCCCGGTAGTGTAGTGACTAGACACTCTCCTGCCCCGGTAGTGTAGTGACTAGACACTCTCATGCCCGGGTAGTGTAGTGACTAGACCCTCTCCTGTCCTGGTAGTATAGTGACTCGACACTCTCCTGTCCCGGTAGTGTAGTGACTAGACACTATCCTGCCCCGGTAGTGTAGTGACTAGACATTCTCCTGTCCCGGTAGTGTAGTGACTAGACACTCTCCTGCCCCGGTAGTGTAGTGACAAGACATTCTCCTTCCCCGGTAGTGTAGTGACTAGACACTTTCCTGCCCCGGTAGTGTAGTGACTAGACATTCTCCTGTCCCGGTAGTGTAGTGACTAGACACTCTCCTGCCCCGGTAGTGTAGTGACTAGACATTCTTCTGTCCCGGTAGTGTAGTGACTAGACACTCTCCTGTCCCGGTAGTGTAGTGACTAGACATTCTCCTGTCCCGGTAGTGTAGTGACTAGACACTCTCCTGTCCAGGTAGTGTAGTAGCTAGACACTCTCCTGCCACGGCAGTTTATTGGCTAGACATTCTCCTGTCCCTGTAGTGTAGTGACTAGACATTTTCCTTCCCCGGTAGTGTAGTGACTAGACATTCTCCTTCCCCGGTAGTGTAGTGGCTAGACACTCGCCTGTCCCGGTAGTGTAGTGACTAGACATTCTCCTTCCCCGGTAGTGTAGTGACTAGACATTCTCCTTCCCCGGTAGTGTAGTGGCTAGACACTCGCCTGTCCCGGTAGTGTAGTGACTAGACATTCTCCTTTCCCGGTAGTGTAGTGACTAGACACTCTCCTGTCCCGGTAGTGTAGTGACTAGACACTCTCCTGTCCCGGTAGTGTAGTGACTAGACACTCTCATGCCCGGGTAGTGTAGTGACAAGACATTCTCCTTCCCCGGTAGTGTAGTGACTAGACTTTCTCCTGTCCCGGTAGTGTAGTGACTAGACATTCTCATGCCCGGGTAGTGTAGTGACTAGACACTCTCCTGCCCCGGTAGTGTAGTGACTAGACACTCTCCTGCCCCGATAGTGTAGTGACTAGACACTCTCCTGTCCCGGTAGTGTAGTGACTAGACACTCTCCTGTCCCGGTAGTGTAGTGACTAGACACTCTCATGCCCGGGTAGTGTAGTGACAAGACAATCTCCTTCCCCGGTAGCGTAGTGGCTAGACATTCGCCTGTCCCGGTAGTGTAGTGACTAGACATTCTCCTTCCCCGGTAGTGTAGTAACTAGACACTCTCCTGTCCCGGTAGTGTAGTGACTAGACATTCTCCTTCCCCGGTAGTGTAGTGACTAGACACTCTCCTGCCCCGGTAGTGTAGTGACTAGACACTCTCATGCCCGGGTAGTGTAGTGACTAGACCCTCTCCTGTCCTGGTAGTATAGTGACTCGACACTCTCCTGTCCCGGTAGTGTAGTGACTAGACACTATCCTGCCCCGGTAGTGTAGTGACTAGACATTCTCCTGTCCCGGTAGTGTAGTGACTAGACACTCTCCTGCCCCGGTAGTGTAGTGACAAGACATTCTCCTTCCCCGGTAGTGTAGTGACTAGACACTTTCCTGCCCCGGTAGTGTAGTGACTAGACATTCTCCTGTCCCGGTAGTGTAGTGACTAGACACTCTCCTGCCCCGGTAGTGTAGTGACTAGACATTCTTCTGTCCCGGTAGTGTAGTGACTAGACACTCTCCTGTCCCGGTAGTGTAGTGACTAGACATTCTCCTGTCCCGGTAGTGTAGTGACTAGACACTCTCCTGTCCTGGTAGTGTAGTAGCTAGACACTCTCCTGCCACGGCAGTTTATTGGCTAGACATTCTCCTGTCCCTGTAGTGTAGTGACTAGACATTCACCTTCCCCGGTAGTGTAGTGACTAGACACTCTCCTGTCCCGGTAGTGTAGTGACTAGACATTCTCCTTCCCCGGTAGTGTAGTGACTAGACACTCTCCTGTCCCGGTAGTGTAGTGGCTAGACACTCGCCTGTCCCGGTAGTGTAGTGACTAGACATTCTCCTTCCCCGGTAGTGTAGTGACTAGACATTCTCCTTCCCCGGTAGTGTAGTGGCTAGACACTCGCCTGTCCTGGTAGTGTAGTGACTAGACATTCTCCTTCCCCGGTAGTGTAGTGACTAGACATTCTCCTTCCCCGGTAGTGTAGTGGCTAGACACTCGCCTGTCCCGGTAGTGTAGTGACTAGACATTCTCCTTCCCCGGTAGTGTAGTGACTAGACATTCTCCTTCCCCGGTAGTGTAGTGGCTAGACACTCGCCTGTCCCGGTAGTGTAGTGACTAGACATTCTCCTTTCCCGGTAGTGTAGTGACTAGACACTCTCCTGTCCCGGTAGTGTAGTGACTAGACATTTTCCTTCCCCGGTAGTGTAGTGACTAGACATTCTCCTTCCCCGGTAGTGTAGTGGCTAGACACTCGCCTGTCCCGGTAGTGTAGTGACTAGACATTCTCCTTCCCCGGTAGTGTAGTGACTAGACATTCTCCTTCCCCGGTAGTGTAGTGGCTAGACACTCGCCTGTCCCGGTAGTGTAGTGACTAGACATTCTCCTTCCCCGGTAGTGTAGTGACTAGACATTCTCCTTCCCCGGTAGTGTAGTGGCTAGACACTCGCCTGTCCCGGTAGTGTAGTGACTAGACATTCTCCTTTCCCGGTAGTGTAGTGACTAGACACTCTCCTGTCCCGGTAGTGTAGTGACTAGACACTCTCCTGTCCCGGTAGTGTAGAGACTAGACACTCTCATGCCCGTGTAGTGTAGTGACAAGACATTCTCCTTCCCCGGTAGTGTAGTGACTAGACTTTCTCCTGTCCCGGTAGTGTAGTGACTAGACATTCTCATGCCCGGGTAGTGTAGTGACTAGACACTCTCCTGCCCCGGTAGTGTAGTGACTAGACACTCTCCTGCCCCGATAGTGTAGTGACTAGACACTCTCCTGTCCCGGTAGTGTAGTGACTAGACACTCTCCTGTCCCGGTAGTGTAGTGACTAGACACTCTCATGCCCGGGTAGTGTAGTGACAAGACAATCTCCTTCCCCGGTAGCGTAGTGGCTAGACATTCGCCTGTCCCGGTAGTGTAGTGACTAGACATTCTCCTTCCCCGGTAGTGTAGTAACTAGACACTCTCCTGTCCCGGTAGTGTAGTGACTAGACATTCTCCTTCCCCGGTAGTGTAGTGACTAGACACTCTCCTGCCCCGGTAGTGTAGTGACTAGACACTCTCATGCCCGGGTAGTGTAGTGACTAGACCCTCTCCTGTCCTGGTAGTGTAGTGACTAGACACTCTCCTGTCCTGGTAGTGTAGTAGCTAGACACTCTCCTGTCCCGGTAGTGTAGTGACTAGACATTCTCCTGTCCCTGTAGTGTAGTGACGAGACACTCTCCTGCCCCGGTAGTGTAGTGGCTAGACACTCATCTGCCCCTGTAGAGAAAACTAGAAACGGTTTGCAATGAATACCGCTAGAGAATAGAGAGTCTTCAGTTGCAAGGAAAAGATGAAGATATATTCAATGAAATCTGAACAATAATTGATGACTTCAAATTATCCTTACAACAATAAATTATTTTTTAAAAAGCAATACACTAGCAGAAAGTAAATATATGTTAGACAGGTCAGAGAAGTACAGTTTATCAGCTTATGGATATATAAGAAATAATCATAAAATACATTTCGACTCGAAGAAAAAGCACTAGGACCAATTTTAGACAAAGTGCGTTCAACATTTCGGTCTGGAGGCAGGAAGGAACACCAGGATGTGGCGTTCAGCCGAGGAAACTAATCCAGGAATGAGGAGAAGCCATCGTCCGGAGCTACCATGTACTCAGTGTGATGATCTCGAAAAGCGCTGTTTGGCCCAACACAAGGACGAGAACATTCAACTCACCTCTTCCACAGAAAGAAAATGTAAATGTCTGCACAAGCTAACAACGTCTGAAGAGACAGCTGATTGTGTTGTTGTTGTTATTGTTGTTGTTGTTGTTGTTGTTGTTGTTGTTGTTGTTGTTGTTGTTGTTGTTGATTCTGCTGTGAATATAGCGGAGACTTGACCCTCAGCTTCAGTGACATTTCACAATGTCATACGTTGATGTGCTCCTGGCATGTTGTGTTCTTCCATAGCAAGTGATCATTTCCTGTGTTTTTAATGGAAGCTACAAGGTCATAATGTTTCGTTGAGCTGGACAATCACAACAGAGGAAGGGCGAATTAGTTAATTTAGTTAGTTAGTTAGTTAGTAAGTTAGTTAGTTAGTTAGTTAGTAAGTTAGTTAGTAAGTTAGTTAGTAAGTTAGTTAGTTAGTTAGATAATGTATATATGTTAGAGTATCATCCTTGCACTCTGGATATATCCAGAGTTGCTCGGATTTCCCATTCCCCCTCCCCCCCAATGTATGCATCAGCGTCCGGTGGCTAATAGTGCCAGTTCTGTGTTGATTGACGAGAA
Source organism: Cepaea hortensis (assembly GCA_963921405.1). Taxonomy (NCBI): domain Eukaryota; kingdom Metazoa; phylum Mollusca; class Gastropoda; order Stylommatophora; family Helicidae; genus Cepaea; species Cepaea hortensis. Next base: position 6,997,628 of record OY992888.1, on the reverse strand, counting down.
CCCCTCTTCTTTCTATCTGTCTCTGGTGTCTGACCATGCCAGTTCTTACTCCAGAGTCGCTCATGCTGGACAACGATGTTGATTCACTGGCGTTAAAGACCTCCGCAATTCACATCTCTCTAAGGATCTCGGAGGAAAGGCGAGACGGACATATAATCAGATTGCTACTGGAACTATTAGTGTTGGAACTCTTCGCTGGCTGCTGAGGATGGGGACGGAGCGCTTATGAGAATGTCCCGAATGCTGTGATGTCGGTTCCTAAATCAATCAATCAATCAATCAATCAATCAATCTCTCTAAGGGCATTAATAATATCAGCACGATCAATATACTAGCCTTCTCTAATAGATGCGGAACAAGCAAGTTTATCAGCTCATGCATTTCCCTCACCTCTTGCATGTCCCGGGATGAAGATGAGGGTAACCCTACGAATATTAGACCACGGGGATTCACCTCACTGTGTGCGTACAGAACCCGCCTTGAACCGTTCGTTCATGCTCATTGAAATTACCCAGGACACAAATATGGTAGGAAGCCCGTGTCACTGCCATGACCTACATGTCATGCTGCTACTGGTCATAGAATGAGCACCGATGGCTTCTTGAGTGGTTCGGCCAGTTGAGCGTGCCCTGAACGTCCAAACTCTTCTCTGCACGATAATTAAATGATGCAATGAATGGATGTGATCCTGCAACTTTGATCAAACTGCCAGGACATAAAGTCACACGGGGTCAAGCTAGACTAGAGCGCCATGCGGGAAGCCAAAGAGGTATAGTCAACCAACACAGAACTGGACTCATCATCAGTCGCTACACGCTGAGGGAGATAATGCACTAGCAGTTGATGTGCTTGACTAATCAACTTGATAACAGTCAAGTGAAGCGATACCAACGTGTCATTTTCTGATGTTGAATATAAAAGCTGGATAAGTTACCTGTAATATGTACGTAATACTTTATTCTAAGGGGAAAATAAAGCATATAAAATTACCAAATGTCAGACAGCGATATGTCAGTTTTGAAAGTAGGCCTATAAATAATTGAAATCTAACCGTATTCTGTGAGATATATTGTTTGTTCCAATTTCAGAACTTTCTCAAAAATCATCTGTACGGCTCGGCATCCCGTGACGATCTGTATAGGGAAATGACGGAGGTTCATGTTACTGCTGTGTTACCAGTGGTTTTTCGTTGTGTGTTTTGTTTTTGTTTGTTGCGGTCAGATGAGCGGCTGGCCAAGTGGCTAGAATGCCAGATTCTCCTTCGGGAGACCCGGGTTCGAATCCTCGGTAGGTTTCCATATTTTTTGTTTCTGTCGGGGGCTAAAAGAAAACCTTAATCTGCACAGTTCGCGCCGAATGCACTAGCCAGGCGACCCTAATTCCTCAGGCTCAAGACCTCCTGCCATACACCGCAAATAGGCAGCAAATGACAGTGACAGTCAGTAACAAAGTGATTATTATAACTACAGTTTGTATTGCTATGTGTGTTACAGTCAGTAACACAATGGTTATTATAGCTGCAATTTGAATTGTTATGTTTGTTACAGTCAGTAACACAATGGTTATTATAACTGCAATTTGTATTCCTATGTGTGTTACAGTCAGTAACACAATGGTTATTATAGCTGCAATTTGAATTGTTATGTTTGTTACAGTCAGTAACACAATGGTTATTATAACTGCAATTTGTATTGCTATGTGTGTTACAGTCAGCAACACAATGGTTATTATAGCTGCAATTTGAATTGTTATGTTTGTTACAGTCAGTAACACAATGGTTATTATAACTGCAATTTGTATTGCTATGTGTGTTACAGTCAGCAACACAATGGTTATTATAGCTGCAATTTGAATTGTTATGTTTGTTACAGTCAGTAACACGATGGTTATTATAACTGCAATTTGTATTGCTATGTGTGTTACAGTCAGCAACACAATGGTTATTATAACTGCAATTTGTATTTCTATGTGTGTTACAGTCAGTAACACAATGGTTATTATAACTGCAAGTTGTATCCAGGTATCGGAGTCGGCGTGGCTGAGAGGCTTAACGCTGTTGTCATTAAACTTCCCAGGTGTCAGCGGGGTAGTGTGGTCGTTCTATACACCTGTCAGTGAGACTAAAACGTTGACTTGTCGTTCAGAAAGCAATGGCAAACTGCTGAAGTTAACATTGCCACTAATAAACCTGGAGTTGGGGTTGACGGCAACTTCCTGTAAAGGACATACAACAGTTAAAATAAAATAGTTCGGTTATCACTTTGTTATTGTTACATTATTGTGTTACGAAAAACAAAACCTGTCGAACAAAATGGTGGGTTGATTTTTACCGGCGCCAATGATGCAGGCGGTTTCACAATGTTGGTGAACGAAGAAAACAATTATTTCTAGATGGGTAAAATACGGAGTTAGACGTAGAGAATCAACATTTTTTGGACACGTTTTAAGAAGAAATACATTAACGGACTTGGTGACAATTGGCATGATTATAGGGAAACAAACAAGAGGAAGGCAGAGAATTAAATATCTGGATGGCTTGGCCACGTGGCATTGTCGAGACAAGAACTCTGAGCTGATCAACGACGTTGGTGATCGTGTGAGATGGCGACACATGTGTCAGAGTCTTGCGTAGAGCAAGAATAGTGGCTCGTTTTCTGGCAAGTGTGAAGCAATATCAAACTATCAAATCACACGAAGTGAATATCCGAAAGTATTATTCACATGCTTTATTTACGCGCTGCATTTATTATCGCACAAACATCGCGCAATGACAATCCATAGCAACCATTACGGCATGAACACTATCACTACAATACATAATAATACATACAAGCAATAAACATCTCACTTACAAGTCAAACTATTCAAGCGTTCGAATCAGTCTTCCACTGTCGTACAGGCTAGCTCTCAATGTAGATTCAAACACTCCTCGCATACCCATGCGACCTGTCCGTTCAAACACCTAAACCCGTCTGCCAGTTCTGGCGTTTTACACGCTACACGCCAGTCGGCGCTCACGTCAGCTAGTGTGACCCCTGCACGGTTCACGGGGTGTACTGCTGACCAGCGGTCGTTTAAGTTTCGCTCAATTGCTGTGCTTGGCTGTTTATCCGGGCGTCGTCGAAGACGCCGCGTTCTCTCTGCAGTGTTTAACATCACTCAGGGTTGCGTGTTGTTATGTTGTCTGGCGTTGGTACAGACAACGCGTCGCAACCTCGGATGTGAGACCTTGACACTCTCCACACCCCTTTTTCATGAAAGGATTTCCTTTCATGTACAATATATCTCTAGGTGTTATTCTAACCTGTCAAAGTCGAACATTATACCTTAACAATTATCATAAATATATACAGGTGAATAGTAAACAATATGTATACACCAATTATGTTGCACTATGAAGTACAACAGTCAAGTACAATCTATTTCATGGGCATTACCTCGCTGTGACACAGCTAGTCCGGTAGGTATCGGCTAAACTGGCTCCTACCTCACAACCAAGAACAAAAATACTAAAATCATCAGGTCAAGCTGTGAGCATCTCCCTCTGAGATAGCTCCATCATCAGACCTCTGTTTAGAGTTTCTTATGAAGGTCAACAGTTTTGGCAATATACTGTCCATATCTAAACGACGTTACATTGACATGTTATTTATCAAGCACACATGTTAATGGTTACAATACATATTTACATATCACCAACAATTTAGAGTAATGTCCCCTGGTTATTATACAAAAAATTTAGGAACAATAATTTATCGTCGTTTACAAGACATAAATTACAATTGGAAATTTATTTCTCAGTGTCATAATTTGATCCTTATTGACTAATGTGCACAAAAAGTCACGTTTGTAAAGAAGCAATCAAGTTACGATGCTGAGATTACATCTTATAAAAATCGACATATACAATTCCGTATATGGAAATATTTTAACTTACAATTTAATACAATTGTCATACATTTATAGACTTTTTAGCGTAGTCTGATAACTTTTAATATTAATATGCAAAAAATCGGGAAGTATACAGCTGTACTATTACATGTGTTGTGGTGTCATTCATACAACGTTGGTCCGTTCTGGATGGATCTTCTATAAACGGAGTAGTAGTTGTTACTATCAGCTGTTGGATCGTCTCTTCCGCCTTCTGCTCGGATTGTACTGTCGCAGTCATCTTTCGTACCTTGTTAAAACGTCTTGGACAACTCGGTCTGGATACCTTCACACCTTACGTTGTAGTGGCTTGGTAAATTCCTGGATCTTGTAGTGTTGTTCAGTGACACTTCTCTGTAGTGTCCGGTTGTTACAATATTTATGTATTTACAATACTAATTACAGTCTTTCTCATATCTCACAGTTATACAACACATTAGTTTACATAATACTGATTCCATTCTTTCTCATATCTCACAATTATACACGCATTCATTCGCATGCTAATAATAAGAATACAAATATGTACATATGTTATATACATTGGGAGATACAATCTACCCTATCACATTGTTGTACACAGCGTTACTGACACATTGTCACAATTGGCTGTGGTACTGAGCACTATCTACGTTGCAGTTTTATACACCCTCTGCACTGTGCTCTGGTGTAGACTGGGTATTAGGTTCGTTGTATGGACATCTCGACAAGAGATCTGCAAGACAGTTTTGTGAACCCTTTATATGGTTAATCTCATAGCTATAGTCCTGCAGAAGAAGGGACCACCTTGCCACCTTGCTGTTACTTGGCGTTCCTCTGGTAACAATTGTCAGCGGACTATTATCCGTTTCAATAATGAAATGTTTGCCTAACAAAAATCTAGAAAGTTTACGTACCGAAAATACCATGGCAAGAGCCTCGAGTTCCGGTAATTTCGTTCGCTGGTGTTCAGTTTTCGAGAGACGTAGTATACTGGGTACAAGATTTGGTCGTGTTCTTGGAGAAGCACACCTCCAATGGCTACGGAGCTCGCATCACATCTTAATCTAAAAGTAATATTCAAATTTGGCAATTTCAGAATAGGTGATTTAGAAAAATATGACAGAATCTTATTAAATGCTGGCCTTAAACATTCACTGTTTACAATCACGTTGGGATGTTTATTTGTTAGTAGATCAGTGAAACATTTGGTCAATTCAGCAAAATGAGGAATAAACTGTCTATAATAATTTAAAAGACCTAACACACTTCGCAACTGTTTCTTAGTTGTCGGAAGCGACAATTTCAAAATTCTCGACATGATGTTATCGTCAGTTGATATAAAGCCATTTGAGATCTTATAGCCCAAAAATGAAATTTCCTGAAAGGCTATATCAACTTTGGAAGGTTTTACAGTCAGTCCATGATGTCTAATCCTGTCAAATGTCTGCTGTAGTGCTGTTATGTGCTCTGTCATGTCCTTTGTGTGTATGCAAATGTCTTCCATGTACCAAATGATGTTAGCAATGTCTGTCAAAAGAATTCTTGTCATTCTGACGAAGGTAGCTGGTGCATTGACTAATCCGAAAGGTAGTTTACACCATTCGTATAAACCCCACGGTGTGGCAAATGCAGTCAGATGTATACTATCAGGATATACAGCTATCTGCCAGTAGCCTTTTGTCATGTCAAGTTTAGTAAAATAACGTGAGTCAGATAGTTCAGTCAAGATGTCTTCACAGTTGCTCATTGGTTCTAAATCCAACTGTGTAATGCTGTTGAGTTTACGATAGTCCACACAAAGTCTAATAGTGTTGTCCTTTTTGCGTACTAAAACTTTTGGTGAACAGAAATGAGATTGTGAACGTCGAATGATATGATTTGCTTCTAAATCAATGATTTCTTGATGAAGTTTTTCCTTATAGTGTATTGGGATGGAATATGGTCTACACTTAATAGGAATGTCAGATGTCAAGATGATTTGGTGTTGCACTAAATCTGTCTGTCCTGGGCTGTCAGAAAAGATCGTCCTGTAGTCTTGTATCAGTTGTCTGCAACTGTCAGTCTGTGTCTGCGTCAGTTTAGGATTTACCTTAATGTCCTGTAAGTTGGTCGTCGTGTCAAGAACTGGTGTCGGTATCTCGTCAGTGTCGTTGTCGTCCGTCTGGTCCACTATGGAGGTGCTTGCTGCAGTCTCTACTTGTTCGTCTTGCCTGTGGTGATATGGTTTGAGCATGTTAATATGGAAAATTTTATGTTTGTCCCTAACTGCAATTTCGTAGTCTACCGTCGAAATTTGTCGTAGCACTTTGAACGGTCCTTGCCATGAGTCAGTTAGGAGATGTCTATCACTTGGCAAAAGGAGAAGAACGTCCTGTCCTGGCGTCAGTGTAATAGTTCTATTTCCTCTGTTAGCATATTGTCGGTAAATAGCTCCTGATTTTTGGAGAGCTTCTGTAGCTAAGATACATGATTTAATAATTCTATCACGCAATGATGTTACATGTTCATATGGTGAAATGGGTATAGACAAAGTTGTACTTTCAGTCAACATAGATTCATACAGAGATAATGGGCCGCGTGGTTGTGCACCATATAACATTTCGAATGGTGAGAACCCAGTGCTGGAATGGGGCACTTCCCTATATGCAAACAAAATTGCAGGCAGATAAGTATCCCAATCTTCAGGATGTTCTTGGGTTACCTTAGAGAGCATATGTTTCATATCGCCATTAATCTTTTCCACTATACCGGTCGAATGTGGGTGGTATGGACTGTTGAAGCATTGTTTAACACCCAACATTTTGGTAAAGGCTTGTGTAGCTGAGGAAATAAACTGGCTACCCCGATCTGAAAGGATGGTATCAGGGAATCCTACCCTCGCAAAAATATGAAAGAACACTTCCATGATGTCTTTGGAATTTATGTTCTTCATTGGAATCGCTTCTGCCCAACGAGTACATAGATCAATGAGTGTTACAATGTATCTATTGCCTTTAGATGTTACATGGTTCAGAGGACCAACTATGTCGACCGAGATCTTTTCAAACGGTCTACTAGCCAAATCAGTAACTTGCAATTCAGCTTGTGGGTGTTTACCCTTTTTGACAAGCTTTTGACAGATGTCACACGATCTGCAGTACTGTTTGGTATCGCTGCAAAACTTTGGCCAATAAAATTGAGTAAGTAACCTTGCTCTAGTTTTAGCATACGCCATGTGTCCTGCAAAGGGTATGTCATGAGCTATATTCAATGCTTGCTTGCGGTTTTCTAACGGTAGCACTGTTTGTTCTATAGTGCTGGAACCTTTGGTGTAGTACCGTGTTAGAATTCCGTTCTTCAAAGCAAAGTACCATTGAGCATTCTTTGCTATTCTTGGCTTTTGGCCTACAAGTTTAAAATACTTTTGCAGAGATCGATCGGCTTTTTGAGATGTTATAAACGTCTCCCTAGTTGTCTCAGGAGATGTTACAACTGGACTTACTCGTTGTACAGCCTCTATCTGATCGATTCGATCTTGCATCTGTGCAGTAGATCTAGTTACTGCATTTACTACATTACAACGATCATTCTCATCACACATTGATGTTACATTCACACAATTACATGTATGTTCTGGCGTAGCCAGGTTGGTATTTGTACATTCATTTACAGGTGGTAATACATCATGAATGGTGACTGGTGATGAAGGTGAAATGGTAGTATCAATATTACAACTGACAGTTGATGTACTGCTGTCATGCGGTATGTCATTCACTTCAGGAAGGTTTCCAATGATAATATCGCAGCAAGGATTGGTTAATGCTGCGCATTTAACCTTTCCTGTAAGGAATGGTGTAGTTATATATGCCCATGCAAATGGATATTTCTCTATGTTTCCTGAGAATGTCCTGCATGTGACATATTTACCACTATATTGTGATGGTGAAATATAATCTCTCTTTACACCAATGAGAGTACTCCCGCTATCACGTAAAACTGTGGCAGATCTACCATTAACATACCCCTGGTGGATGTTTAGTTTACCTTTGGAGTTTACTACAGAATTGGCCTCCTCACTGGTAAAAGGTATAGAATGGCCGCATGTTAACACGCCATCCTCATGAAATTGATCACAAATGGTACATTTTTCCTGATGGAACACCTCAATTGAATGTGCTGAGTTTACTGGGTGATCTTGTACACTTTCATCTTCTGACGAAGAACTGTCAAACATGGCTGCATTAGCCTTTTTGGTCATTGACTTGCCTTTACAATCTTTACGCCAGAGACCATACGCTTTACAAAGGTAACATTTGGTAACTTTTCTGTAGTTCTTCCTTTCTTTATCTTGCTTAGAAATGTAATTATGCAAGTACGTAGTGTACCCAGGGTGTTGGTCGCACATATCATTCTCATTGTGTTTATAATCGCAATATTTGCACTGATACAATTTCTCTGCAGCTTGTTTATAAGGTCTTTGTTTGGTATTTGACCCTGCCTGATATTTGCCATATGTAGCTGCTGCTACAAAGTCTGTGCTGGTCAGACTACTAGAGAAACAATGCTTATTGGCTGCAAAATAACCAGAGCCACGACTTTCAATCTGTTGAACACTTTCACACTGACATTCTAACAAAAATTTCGAAAAGGGGGGGGGGGGGGTGGGAGAGATGCGATAATCTTATCTCTCAACATAAGATCAACTAATTTGTCATAAATTCCATTTACTTTGGCTGCTGACAGCCATTTAGAAAAAATATTTTGAATTTCTGAGATGTAATCAGAGAACGTGTGTGTTGGCTTAGGAGACTTCCTAAACTGTTCTCTATAACCTGATTCATCCAGTAGAAAATGTGACATAATTTTAGATTTAATGTAAAGATAATCTTCTTTCAAGACATTTGGGATTGACTCAATGACTTTTGAGGTTCCCCAGAAAGACTTCTTACATATACTATCCCCCATTCAGGTTTTGGAATTTTGTAATGATCCATAACAAATTCAAAGTTTTGGGTAAATGCTGCTATGTAATCACCTGTGTTGTAACTTCTGATCAGACCTTGGTACTTCTTATGAGGTTGATCTTTGTCTGTTTCTTTATTCACTTTATCTTTAGAACATTCAGCTTTTAGCTGTTCAATTTTCAGTTGTGTTTCTTGCTCTTCTCTCCTACTTTGGGCTAAGATCTCAGCTTGCCTCACTGCCGCTTCTGACTGTTTTAGAGCAGCTTCTGATTGTTTTAGAGCAGCTTCTGATTGTGCTTGTTGAAGCTTTAAAGCAGCTTCTGAGTCCTTTAGAGCAGCTTCTGATTGTGCCTTCTGAAGCTTTAAAGCAGCTTCTGATTGTGCTTTTGACGCCCTTTCGGCCGCTCTCTCATTCCGCTCAATAATCTGCTCTTGTTTCACAAGATATTCTGCATATTTATTTTCACTCCATGTTCTCAAACCCTCACCAGACATATTCATTTTTAAACCCATTTCAATGAAATCGTTTAAAGAAGACATGATGAACAATAGGTATGATGGAATAGATATAAACAAAATTACTTATGATGTTAGTGAGTTACAAATATTTATAGCACAGTTAATGTCTAAAGCCAGACTAACGAAAGTATAAAGAGGAATGGAAAAAATTTTATACTCAAGTAATCCTTGGGTAATGTGCTGTTCAGTGGTGCTCGAAATCACACTGGAACGTCTTTCGGGTTGACGCACAAAACATTTTTGAAGTTCACCAGACTCAGGTAAAGTTGACAAAAAAACCTGTACTTTTTAAACTAAACGAAATTAGAACGTTTGTAAATGTATGGTGTGTGTAATGTCACTGAAGTCTGTAAAGGTTTGTATGCTGTAAAGTATTATTGTTAGTCGTTACCACAATCAACAACTTTCACGCTCACACTAACCCTACTCAATAACATTCAAGGGCACGGCCGCCATTTTGGATTTTAGGTACACAATTTGTTGAATTTAGTGATAAGTCTGAAGACGCCTCGGTTGGCTTTAAATAATATCTTCACACTTATAATTTAATTAAATCAACTCTATTTAGTCGTTACTTTACCTTAATCTATGACTTGCGCACTTCTATCGGCATGTTCACATCCGCTTCAAACTCGGACAAAAAAATTCACAAGTTCGCATTTGGTTCAAAACCCGGACGAAAGCCACCACGTTCGCACTTGTCAGAGTCTTGCGTAGAGCAAGAATAGTGGTTCGTTTTCTGGCAAGTGTGAAGCAATATCAAACTATCAAATCACACGAAGTGAATATCCGAAAGTATTATTCACACGCTTTATTTACGCGCTGCATTTATTATCGCACAAACATCGCGCAATGACAATCCATAGCAATCATTACGGCATGAACACTATCACTACAATACATAATAATACATGCAAGCAATAAACATCTCACTTACAAGTCAAACTATTCAAGCGTTCGAATCAGTCTCCCACTGTCGTACAGGCTAGCTCTCAATGTAGATTCAAACACTCCTCGCATACCCATGCGACCTGTCCGTTCAAACACCTAAACCCGTCTGCCAGTTCTGGCGTTTTACACGCTACACGCCAGTCGGCGCTCACGTCAGCTAGTGTGACCCCTTCACGGTTCACGGGGTGTACTGCTGACCAGCGGTCGTTTAAGCTTCGCTAAATTGCTGTGCTTGGCTGTTTATCCGGGCGTCGTCGAAGACGCCGCGTTCTCTCTGCAGTGTTTAACATCACTCAGGGTTGCGTGTTGTTATGTTGTCTGGCGTTGGTACAGACAACGCGTCGCAACCTCGGATGTGAGACCAATGCCACGTGGCCTTGTAGAGACAAGAACTCTGAGCTGATCAACGACGTTGGTGATCGTGTGAGATGGCGACACATGACCGTCCACGCTTATCGACATGGCACATGATGATGATGAAAATAAGGAGGAGGTGAGTCTAGGCGATGAGACACTGTGTGTCTGCAGGTTAGTCATTCGTGGTCCCAGATTCATGGTCGAGAGACAGATTTCCTGCATGCATGTCGAGATCTCTAGCAAACCTTGTACAGAAAGCAACAAACACAAACATGTCACTAAGACATGACTGAAGTAGGCATACGTTCACACGTTGTAGTCTGACATTTGCATGTTTTCTCCAGCAAGCCACCACAGACTGCTTGGATATCAACGTGAAGGAGTTCATGGACACCTGGGTGCTCCAGCGGAACTTCCCCCTGGTCACTGTCACACGAGACTGTCACAACATCAGTTCAATACAAGTCACACAAGCGCGGTATCTACAAGACCCTTCTACTGCAGGCAATGACACACAGACATCTCCATTTGGGTAAGTGTCTCTTCTTCACCGTCACCAGTTTTATGAACCTACAATAAGCTTTACATTAAAACATATCATTTCCATTGTTCTGTGTTTGTTATTTATTCCTGAGGCCAGTCAATCTGATGACTGGTGTTGAAATCGTCTGATCATGTCCCTCCATTACACTAATGTATATTCATTTTTTATGTTCACAGCATACATTTTCCATTTTACATACAATAGATAACCTGTGTGCTACAAATTATTGGCTGAAAAGGCCTAATGTAACATACACAATAGATAACCTGTGTGCTACAAATTATTGGCTGAAAAGGTCTAATGTAACATGCACAGTAGATAACCTGTGTGCTACAAATTATTGGCTGAAAAGGTCTAATGTAACATACACAATAGATAACCTGTGTGCTACAAATTATTGGCTGAAAAGGTCTAATGTAACATACACAATAGATAACCTGTGTGCTACAAATTATTGGCTGAAAAGGTCTAATGTAACATGCACAGTAGATAACCTGTGTGCTACAAATTATTAGCTGAAACGGTCTAATGTAACATACACAATAGATAACCTGTGTGCTACAAATTATTAGCTGAAAAGGTCTAATGTAACATGCACATTAGATAACCACTGTACTAGAAATGAGTGGTCGTAAGGGCCGCATGTAACATGCACAATAGATAAGTGGTGTGCTGCAAATTATTGGCTGGAAGGGTCTAATGTACCATGGCACAATAGATAACTAATGTACTAAAAATGAGTGGTTGTAAGGACCACATGTAACATGCACAAAACGTAATTGATGAGCTAAAAATGACTGGTTGGTAGAGCCAGATGTAACATGCACATTAGGTAACTGATGTACTAAAAATGAGTGGTTGGAAGAGCCAGATGTCACATTCACATTAGGTAACTGATGTGCTAAAAATGAGTTATTGGAAGAGCTAGGTGTAAGATCAGCCTGAGTGCCCTATTTGTGATGCTTTGAAAATAAAATGTGTACGCTCATTATTTCCTTGGTTCGTTAGCCCGTTTCTCTGTAACCGTTTAATGAACGTCATGTGTGTACGTGAAGAGTTAGGACCACACTATTTTTGAAGGTATGAATGTACAGAGGAGTCAGTCGTTCTCTCATATAGCGAACCATGAAAGCACTTTCGTTCGGCACAAATTTGCTCCACAAAATACTGGGGACCAGAAAAACACATACCATGAGAATTAGTACACTTTAAAAAAATCTCAAAGAAGAGACAGTGGGGGAAATTGTGAGAAAGAATTAAATGAAATATATGTAAAACTACCACAGAAAAAAAAACGGTGGAAGAAGAATGGGAGTTGTTCAAATCAAGTACTCTAAACACTGCAAAAATAGCACGTGGAACAATTAAAAAACGCAAAACACGAATAAAGAAAATAACAATTTGGTGGAACGCCGAAGTAAAGAAAGCTGTAAAAGACAAAGAGGATAAGTATAAAAAGTGGGTGAAAAGCAAACAGGAACATGATTACATCAAATATATACTAGCAAGAAGACACGCGAATAGAATAATAAAAATAGAACAACATAAAGACTGGAAGGAATATGAAGAAACCCTAAATAAAAACTGCAAGAAGGCAACTAAGAAACTTCTACAAAAAGATAAGTGCAATGAGAACTAGAGCAGAACCCTTTAAACCAACTGAAATAATTAACAGCGAAAAAGGAGAGCCAGTAAGTGAACAAAAACAAATACTAAAAAGATGGAGGCAGTACTTCGAACAACTTCCCAATATTCCATCAGATGCCACAAGAATCCAAGAAGCTGGCATAAATATCTTCGAAGAACTAGAACCAGACATACTAAAAGAAGAAATTAGAGAAGCCATGAGATTAGCCCAACTGAATAAATCACCCGGACAAAACGAAATACCAAATTAACTAATTACCACAGCAAGAGAAGTTGGAACATCATGGCTACATAGACTATTTAACAATGTTTGGATAAAACAACAGACACCACGAGACTGGGGAAGCGCCATAATTATCCCAATTTGGAAACACAAAGGCAGTAAAAGCGACTGTACGCAATACATGAGCATTTCCCTTTTGAGTCATGCAGGGAAAATATTCTGCAAAATTCTAGAGAAAAGACTACGACCTATAATAGAACCCCAGCTAAAAGAAACACAATTTGAATTAAGGAAAAACAAAGGATGCACAGATGCTCACTTTGCTCTTAGACAACTAATAGCAAAATCAATCGAATTTAATGAGATTTTCTGCTTAGCCTTTGTCGACCCAAAAAAAAAAAAAAAGCATTTGATAGAGTAGATAGAAACAAGCTATGGGAAATCCTTAAAAGGTTTGGAGTGCGTACACAAATAACATACTTTTGTAGAAGCGTATACACCAACAGTGAATGCACGGTAAGAACAAATGGAGGATACCCAGAACCCTTCCCCATAAGATCATTCTGAAGTCTCGCTTCCCATCACCCACGTGGATGTATGCACGGAGGCACTCCATGTTAAAGTTAATAAACGCGCAGATCAGCTGGGAAATAATTCATCAATACTGACGGGAAGAAGCATGGACAGGGCTGATTTCATCAATTAGTAGGGATTCGGCTGGCGGATACTGATTAAACTCCTACTGTAGTCCGATTACATGAACCGGAGGTGAAGCCTGGTCAGGCACGCAAATGCCGCCTTCCAGGTAGAGAGAGGAGATACCATACCCAACTCCTTAAAAGAACAGTGAGCAGAAGTGATTTGGGGTGGTTGCTGCATCGAAGGACTGAGAAGGCTTGGGAATGCCCAATTTGCAGTGACGTCGTTCGATGTAACACAACATAACATAACATAACATAACATAACATACAACAACCAGCACTCACTGGGTGATGTGTTCAATATAACATCAACCAATTGAATTTCTCTGGTAATTTCTGTGTACCCATTTTAGACTGAGTCGTCTAGGGGCTCCCATCTTAGGCTGTGTCGTCTAGGAGCCCAGGCCAATGAAAACAAACTCCGCTTCTGCGGGAATTTTAATACGTACCCACTGGGCCGTCAGGCAAGCTTGCTATCCACTGCGCCACCGCGAGAAAAATGTTTAAATCTAAACCGCATTTTAGATCATTATTGTCTTGTCTTGTAATCACCCACTGTTCACTGAGACTTATTTGTGTCTCCAAATGTGCAGCTATCGATGGAATATACCGCTGACGTTTGCTTCAAGTAGTTACCCAGCATACAACCCTAGAGAACACGAGGTGTACTGGCTGCACAAAGAGGAGCAAACTAGTAAGTGAATAAAGGGGAAAGTCGTGTTACAAGCAACACGCACTAGCTAATACATATAGCATGGCGGCAGTTGTTATGTGTGTGTGTGTGTGTGAGTTATCTTGAAATACGTTATTGTTGTAGTTTTAGACGCTTAAAAAACACTATGAGAACCGAGTTTTACTCTGTCTGTCTGTCTGTCTGTCTGTCTGTCTGTCTGTATGTATGTCTGTCTGTCTGCACCTTTCTTATTCTCTCTCTCTATCTAGAAAACCTTTCTTCTTCTTCTTCTTCTTCTTCTTCTTCTTCTTCTTCTTCTTCTTCTTCTTCTTCTTCTTCTTCTTCTTCTTCTTCTTCTTCTTCTTCTTCTTCTTCTTCTTCTTCTTCTTCTTCTTCTTCTTCTTCTTCTTCTCTCTCTCTCTCTCTCTCTCTCTCTCTCTTTCTCTTTCTCTCTCTCTCTCTCTCTCTACAACACCTTCCTTCTTCTTTAGTTGCCAGGACATTCTGCTTACTCCTCCGTCTCAAAACGTGATTATAACATTAAGGATTTTCTGACTTCGTATAGTGATCACAGAACTCTGTAAACTGTCCTCATGGATGTAAAGGAAGGAAGAAGAAAGAAAAAGAAAGAAGTAGGAAGAAGGAAGAAGTAGAAAGAGTCAAGAAGAACGAAGGAAGAAGAAGGTAGAAGATTGAAAAGATGGAAGAAAAAGGAAGAAGATGGAAGAAGAATGCAAAAGATGAAAGAAGAAAAGAAGGAAGGAAGGTTGAAGAAAGAAGGAAGAAGAAAGGATGAAGAAAAAAATGAAAACATAAAAGAAGAAAACATAACAAATTGGTAGAAGGAGAGAAAGAAGAATGGAAGAAGGAAGAAGGACGGAAGAGGAAAGAGGTAGAATGAAGAAGAAAGAAGTAATAAGTGGAAGGAAGAAGAAAAACATAGAAGGAAGAAAATAGACATAGACTGAAGAAGAAAAGAGTAGGACTCCAAGAGGAAAAAAGTAAAAGAAAGAAGAAAGAAGAAGAAGGAAGAAGAAAGAAGTAGAAGGAAGAAGAAAGACGTAATATTGAGAAGAAAGAAAAAGAATGAAGAAGAAAGAAGTAGAAGGAAGAAGAAAGAATTAGAAGGAAGACGAAAGAAGAAGAAGAAAGAAGTAGAACGAACGAACGAACGAACAAACTTTATTTTCAAAGGGTTAAGAATTGGGCACGCAGGCCCGTCTAACATTCTGCCCTTCTATCACTCTCTTTCATACATTATTTCATTTACACATCATTCAAGGCTAACAGAGAACAACAACAATATAAAAGATATGCATTATAAAGGCATGGGCAAAAATGCGAACATCAAAACTACACGACACAGTAAAATTAGATAATGGTATGACACTTGTTATTAGCCATGTGGAATATACTGGCCTACCAAAAGGGGACTGGCTGTTATACTAGGGTTTTGTTATTATTATTATTATTATTATTATCTCTATTATTAAGAAGGAAGATAATCCGTACTGAGATAGTGTTCGAGTAATTTGCGATTATATGAGTAGACGGAAGAAGAGAGAAGTAGAAGGAAGAAGAAAGAAGTACAAGGAAGAAAAAGAAATTTGAAATGAGAAGAAAGAAGTAGACGGAAGAAGAGAGAAGTAGAAGGAAGAAAAGAGAAGTAGAAGAAAGAAGAAAGAAATACAAGGAAGAAGACAGAAGATTAAGAAAGAAGAAAGAAGTATATGGATGAAGAAAGAAGTAGATGGAAGAAGAAAGAAGTAGAAGGAAGAAGAAAGAAGCAGAGGGAAGAAGAAAGAAGTAGAAGGAAGAAGAAAGAAGTTGTAATGAGAAGAAAGAAGTAGAAAGAAGAAGAAAGAAGTAGATTGAAGAAGAAAATACAAATTAGAAGGAAGAAGAATCAAGTAGAAGGTAGAATAAAGAAGTAGAGGGAAGAAGAAAGAAGTAGAAGGAAGAAGAAAGAAGTAGAAAGAAGAAAAAGAAGTTGAAGGAAGAAGAAAGATTTAAATGGAAAAAGAAATAAGTAGAAGGAAGAAGAAAGAAGTAGACGGAATAAGAAAGAAATAGAAGGAAGAAGAAAGAAGTTGTAATAAGAAGAAAGAGGTAGAAAGAAGAATAAAGAAATAGAAGGAAGACGAAAGAAGTAGAATAAAGAAGAAAAAAAAGTTGAAGGAAGAACGAACAAACGAACAGTCTTTATTTTCAAAGGGTAACAAATTGGGCACGCAGGCCCGTCTTACATTCGGCCCTTCCAATCAATCATCTTTCTTTCATCAACAGTGCGTAGGAAAAAACATTGTCAAATTAATTTTGTAAACATAAACAATGCATATTACTATGTTATGACACACATCCACCACCCACCCACACATCCCCACCCAACCACACACATAACCCACACACACATACATCCCCCACCCATCCACCACATCCCTAGACTTACACATCTCTCCACCTACACACACCTTTCACCCACCACACATCCCATCCACCCACACCCCAAGCACACAAACATCCCTCACCCACACACATCCACCCACCTACACACATCTCCCCACCCACTCACATGTCCTCTACCTGTCCCATTACCCACCAACAATCACTCACCCACATATCCTCCTCCACCCACACACCTCCAACCACCCAGCCAAACACACATTCCTCAGCCAAACATCCCCCACGCACACACACACACAACTCCCCGCCAACTCACATATCCCGCACCTACCCACACACAAATTCCGCACCCATCCACATAATCTCCCATCTCCCCCAGCCAACTCACAGATCCCGAGCCCACCCATACAAACATCCCCCACCATCTCCTAACCTACACACACTCACCCACCCACATATCCTCTACCCACCCACACATCCTCTACCCACCCATCCCCCAACCAAACATCCCTTAACCACACACTAGAAGGTAGAATAAAGAAGTAGAAGGAAGAAGAAAGTAGTAGAAGGAAGAAGAGAGAAGTAGAAAGAAGAAGAAAGAAGTAGAAGGAAGAAGAAAGAAGTATAAGGATAAAGAAAGAAGTATGAGGATGAAGAAAGAAGTAGAAGGAAGAAGAAAGAAGTATAAGGATGAAGAAAGAAGTAGAAGGAAGAAGAAGAAGAAGAAGAAGAAGAAGAAGAAGAAGAAGAAGAAGAAGAAGAAGAAGAAGAAGAAGAAGAAGAAGAAGAAGAAGAAGAAGAAGAAGAAGAAGAAGAATAAGAATAAGAAGAAAAGAAGAAGAAGAAGAAGAAGAAGAAGAAGAAGAAGAAGAAGAAGAAGAAGAAGAAGAAGAAGAAGAAGAAGAAGAAGAAGAAGAAGAAGAAGAAGAAGAAGAAGAAGAAGAAGAAGAAGAAGAAGAAGAAGAAGAAGAAATGTCCCATTCTGTCTCTAAACACTTCCACAGAGATGATCCGTGTGGACATCCCCCTACCAAACTGTACAGACTCTAATGGCTGGATCCTGGCCAACCTCCAACAGTATGGCTTCTATCGAGTCAACTATAACATCGACAACTGGCACGCCCTGACCCGGCAGCTGAAGAGAAACCCTATAGTAAGTATTACATCATGTCACCACATTGAATATCTGTAAGTGATTCATTGCCAAATAAAAAGTGGGTTTGGACCAAACAATAAATGATGACAGAAAATGGGAAGTGTATGCTACATTTTTTTTTTTTTGGTTGCATATCCTTTACAGGACATCGCTGTCAACACCAGCATCTTTCAGCTGTATGTTGATTTCTTGGCAAGATTACGCTCAGTAGTTTTATGCTACAGTAATGATGTAAAAATTAATGAAGTATGGTCAAGAAACCGCTTCATAGTACTCGGGACATTCCAATGCAAGTTCAACAGCCAGCAAAGAGTTCCAATACTAATTTAGCCAGCTGCAATCTGATTGTGTGAACATCTGGACTTTCCTCGGAGTCCTGAGTGATGACCAACTCTCTGGTTACTCGCTGCTGCACCTTTCTATCTAGGCTTTGATGATTTATCTTCCACACTAAATAATGCTCCCATAGGACCCACGTCTGCCTTATTGTACACCAACATCCCAGCCAGAGGTGCAGATACAGCCAGTCTGCCTGCCTGCTCGTTGTCACTTCTCAAATAATGCTAAGGGATCAGCTAGGTTAATCATGTCTGTGAAACAATTCTGTGAAGATCATAACTTTTTCCAGAACTTTCAATAAAGATAAATAAATTCCACATACGAGGGTAAGTTAATAAGTAAGTCACAAGTGGCTGTAGAAAAAAAACTAACTATGATAACAACTTGAAAACAGTGTATTTTTCTGCATACATTGTCCCTTTATTTCTCAACATAATTTCCACCAACATTGATGCACTTGTTTCTGTTTTGTTTTCATTTATCTGCCATCCCACAGAACTGTATGACTTATTTATTGACTCACCCTCGTAACTTTTTCTACCCAGCTATGCACCGCTTTCCGGGAAATCCCTAGGGGCTAAGTCCACTGAAAACCCAACTTGGAGTGAGACATTTCGCGAGTGACGCCGAAGTTAAATGTGAAGTGAAAAAGTGGTTTAGAAACCAGAGCACGCAGTTCTATGCAGCCGGTTTGGGGGGACTGATAAAACGATGGAATAAGTGCATCAATGTTGGTGGACATTATGTTGAGAAATAAAGGGACAAAATATGTATAAAAATAAACTGGTTTCAAGCTGTTATCATAGTTATTTTTCTACAGCCATTTGTGACTTACTTATTAACTTACACTCGTACATTACCACATGTTAATCACAAATCACAGTGAACAAAGAAACAACAGAAAATGTCACATACATTGAATATATTGGCTTCGTAATCAACAACAATGGGGCTATTCAAAATTAATCAGACGGAATCTGGACAACCAATGCATTGGTTAGTTAGTTAGTTAGTCAATCAGTCAGTCAGTCAGTCAGTCAGTCAGTCAGTCAGTCAGTCAGTCAGTCAGTTAGTTAGTTAGTTAGTTAGTTAGTTAGTTAGTTAGTTAGTTAGTATAGTGATTGTCAGGTCTTAGTCAGATATGACTGAGCTACCGTATGACAGTAGACTGTACTACCTGCTTTCTGTCAGCGCCGAATGTTGGGCGGGGCTTACCAAATCCGACACCACACATTGTGCCAACGGCTTCGGGCGGAAGAGCGCAATTGGGAGGGTACTAGCCTTATCCTGGTGCGAGGAAATGCAACCCAAAGACAAAATAAGTCATGGTAGGGCAGACCAGGCCCTAAGCCTTGGTTGGCAGCTGGTCTAGGATCGAAGCTCCGACAGGCGGACAGTTAGAGCATTGCTTTGCTGATCCTGCAGCTTCTGCAGCTTGTCTTGTTCCAGATTATAGGTGTTAACTTTCCTCTGGAGTGAACTAGGCAGGCCGAGAGAGGGATCATGCTGCATGGGCAACACATAGTTTCTTTATTTTAGCCCAGGCTTTGTGCTGTGGAGAGGCAATAACTCCATCCCTGGTCTTAACCAGTCTCGGACATGTTTTCACATGCACCTACTGTGGGCAAACATTTGCAGCAAGAATTAGCCTTACCAGCCACACTCGTCGCCGCCATGGATCGTAGTTATTAAGCCTTTTTGAAGCACAATGTACCAAACTATCATCTGTGAAGACGGAAAGGTGCCAATGAGTTACTTAGTTAGTTAGTTAGTTAGTTAGTTAGTTAGTTAGTTAGTTAGTTAGTTAGTTAGTTAGTCGACAGACCATCCTCATTGCACATGGAACCATTCAGTCCATAAGTGCTCGGATCCCCTCCTCAGAAAATCCCGCAGCTTGTAGCGGCTAACGACACCAGTTCTGTGTTGGTTTATTCATCTTCTTTGGCTTCCTGTGTAGTGTTCTTGTTTGGCCACACCTCTTTTAATCTGCTGTTCTCGCAACCTGACCAAGGTTGTAGATTCACAGTTATCAATTGGTTCTTGCGAACGACTTTCTTCTCGTAAAGCATTCAGAATGTCAGCCTGGTCCATTGCGAGTCCGATTAGGTTGAACAGTATTAAGAGTTAGTCGCTGAACACCAGCAGACAAACTAATGTGAACATTGTGATGAAAACATGCGACATGCCGTGGCAACAAACGCACGACGGTCGTGGGCCATTTCGCAACAAGGAAACATGAAGTTAAATAGTACCGATAAATCATGTGAATACCGTGGACCGAGAACTGTCTGAGGATCGGGGAAATATTTTATCCACAATATGGAAGATGCCAAACCACATCACTTCCCATCGAAAGGACATTTGAAACTGTGCACCGGCTCTCCTCATATAGCACTGATAACGCATGTACAAGAAAGTCGTGGGTCATTTCGCAGTAACTAAACATGAAGTTAAGGGTACGCGTATATTTTGTGGATACCGTGGACCGAGAAGAAGAAACATATCGAAACAATACACAATCTATAAAAAGTCACTTAAAAGTCTCCAGGGTCGACTTCCTTGCACCGGGTTATTATCTCATGTGGCTCAGTCTCTTTCCGCAGCGCGGAAAGCGTCGCACAAAGCACGAGCTTCGTAGCTCCAGCGACGATCCCCAGTAGTCTCCGAAAAAAATGCACTCGTGAGCCAAAGGACGCGGCCCGGAATCCTAACCCACAACCTTCAGAGCCCGAGTTAGACGGTTTGACCACTTCGGCACAGAGACTCCCGGCACATGGTCCTTCAGAATGCCAGCTGATAAAAAGAAGCACCACAATCATCACACTTGTAATGACTGTCAACATATGTGATAATAGGGCACGATGTGAACATAGACTGTCAACATATGTGATAATAGGGCACCATGTGAACATAGACTGTCACCATATGTGACAATAGTGCAAGATGTGAACATAGACTGTCAACATATGTGACAGGAGGGCAAGATGTGAACATAGACTGTCACCATATGTGATAATAGTGCAAGATGTGAACATAGACTGTCAACATATGTGACAGGAGGGCAAGATGTGAAGATAGACTGTCGATATATGAGACAGGAGGGACAGATGTGAACATAGATTGTCGACATATGTGACATGAGGGCAAGATGTGAACATAGACTGTCAATATATGTGATAATAGGGCATCATGTGAACATAGACTGTCAACATATGTGATAATAGTGCAAGATGTGAACATAGACTGTCAACATATGTGACAGGAGGGCAAGATGTGAACATAGACTGTCGACATATGCGACAGGAGGGACTGATGTGAACATAGACTGTCGACATATGTGACAGGAGGGCAAGATGTGAACCTAGACTGTCAACATATGTGATAATAGGCCAAGCTGTGAACCTAGACTGTCAGCATATGTGATAATATGGCATCATGTGAACATGGACTATCATCATATGTGATAATAAGGCAAGATGTGAAAATAGGCTGTCAACATATGTGATAATAGGGCAAGATGTAAACATGGACTGTCAACATATGTGATAATAGGGCAAGATGTGAACATAGACTGTCAACAAATGTGATAATAGGGCAAGATGTGAACATAGACTGTCAACATATGTGACAGGAAGTCAAGATGTGGACATGAACTGTCAACATATGTGAAAATAGGGCAAGATGTGAACCTAGACTGTCAACATATGTGATAATAGGGCAAGATGTGAACATGGACTGTCAACATATGTGATAATAGGGCACCATGTGAACATAGACTGTCAACGTATGTGATACTAGGGTAAGATGTGAACATGGACTGTCAACATATGTGATACTAGGGCAAGATGTGAACATAGACTGTGAACATATGTGATAATAGAACAAGATGTGAACATGGACTGTGAACATATGTGATACTAGGGCAAGATGTGAACATAGACTGTAAACATATGTGATACTAGGGCAAGATGTGAACATAGACTGTCAACATATGTGATACTAGGGCAAGATGTGAACATGGACTGTCAACATATGTGATACTAGGGCAAGATGTGAACATAGACTGTCAACATATGTGATAATAGGGCAAGATGTGAACATGGACTGTCAACATATGTGATACTAGGGCAAGATGTGAACATAGACTGTCAACATATGTGATACTAGGGCAAGATGTGAACATAGACTGTCAACATATGTGATACTAGGGCAAGATGTGAACATAGACTGTCAACATATGCAATAATAGGGCAAGATATGAACATAGACTGTCAACATATGTGATAGTATAGCAAGATGTGAACATGGACTGTCAACATACGTGATAATAGGGCAAGACGTGAACATGGACTGTCAACATATGTGATAATAGGGCAAGATGTGAGCATGGACTATCATCATATGAGATATTAGGGCAAGATGTGAACATAGACTGTCAACAAATGTGATAATAGGGCAAGATGTGAACATAGACTGTCAACATATGTGATAGGAAGTCAAGATATGGACATGAATTGTCAACATATGTAAAAATAGGGCAAGATGTGAACCTAGACTGTCAACATATGTGATAATAGGGCAAGATGTGAACATGGACTGTCAACATATGTGATAATAAGGCAAGATGTGAACATAGACTGTCAATATATGTGATAGTATAACAAGATGTGAACATACACTGTCAACATATGTGATAATAGGGCAAGATGTGAACATGGATTGTCAACATATGTGATACTAGGGCAAGATGTGAACATAGACTGTAAACATATGTGATAGTATAGCAAGATGTGAATATGGACTGTCAACATATGTGATAATAGGGCAAGATGTGAGCATGGACTATCATCATATGAGATATTAGGGCAAGATGTGAACATAGACTGTCAACAAATGTGATAATAGGGCAAGATGTGAACATTGACTGTCAACAAATGTGATAATAGGGCAAGATGTGGACATGAACTGTCAACATATGTGAAAATAGGGCAAGATGTGAACCTAGACTGTCAACATATATGATAATAGGGCAAGAAGTGAACATGGACAGTCAACATATGTGATACTAGGGGAAGATGTGAACATAGACTGTAAACATATGTGATAGTATAGCAAGATGTGAACATAGACTGTCAACATATGCGATAATAGGGCAAGATATGAACATAGACTGTCAACATATGTGATAGTATAGCAAGATGTGAACATAGACTGTCAACATATTTGATAATAGGGCAAGATGTGAGCATGGACTGTCAACATATGTGATAATAGGGCAAGATGTGAACATAGACTGTCAACATACTATCTGAACATAGAAGAAAACTGAATCAAAAACAGCGTCATGTATCTGAAACTGGATGAACTTTGCCTCGTGAAACGTCTCTGTGGTTAGGAAAGATCAGTAAATAAGGCGCTGT
Source organism: Cepaea hortensis (assembly GCA_963921405.1). NCBI lineage: Eukaryota > Metazoa > Mollusca > Gastropoda > Stylommatophora > Helicidae > Cepaea > Cepaea hortensis. The sequence goes on along the minus strand of OY992888.1, from coordinate 6,973,840 downwards.
GGTTCTTCTTTGTGTAATGACTTTGCTCTTTTATTTTAGGGTGCAATACTATCATTTTGTTGTTATTGATATCACGTTGTTATCTGTTTGTCTCCCCCGAAGAGATGGCAGAGCAGAGACTGCATCAATGGGAAATACAACCTGCTGACAGACACTGAGATGCGTTCAGTCAATAACAAACATCATAGCACTCGGTATATTCCCATACACGATCCGTCTTCAACTTCAACAACCAGCAAGGAACCTCAACAGTAATGGTACCAAATGAAGTCTGACAGTGTGTCCTTCTGGCCTTTCTTCGGAGTATTGAGTGGCAGCCGGAGCCTCGGGTCACTACTTACAAAACTGATTCCACCAGCATTCCCATCACAAGTTATAGATCATCTGTAAACCTGCGATTTTTAGGGACACTGAATGTAGTCATTCTGCATGATCTGAATGTATACATTTCTCTTGCAGGTGTTTTCTTTAAACAACCGTGTTCAGATTATCGACGATGCCTGGAGCCTGGCTAGGTAAGTATTCTGGCTCTCTGACCATGTCTACCCCTGAAAGGTCAGCTGGTGGATCAGTCAGCTTACTGGAGGCTAGCCCAATCACATGAACTGGGCATAAAATAAAACCTCATACGTCAACCTTTCAGTGAAAGATAGGAGGTGCCATAACCAACTCCTTATGGAATCAGTTGACAAAAATGCGTTAGGGTGGCAGCTGCATCGGAGGACTGGGCAAACATGAGAATGTTGGTTGGTTGGTTGGTTTTTTGGTTGATTGGTTGGTTGGTTGGCTGGCTGATTGGTTGGTTGGTTGGTAGGTTCGTTCGTTGGCTGGCTGGTTGGTTGTTTGGTTGGTTGGCTGGCTGGTTGGTTGGTTGGCTGGTTGGTTGGTTGGCTGGTTAATTGGTTGGTTGGTTGGTTTGCTGGTTGGTTGGTTGGCTGATTGGTTGGTTGATTAGTTGGCTGGTTGGTTGGCTGGCTGGTTGGTTGGCTGGTTGGTTGGCTGGCTGGCTGGCTGGTTGTTTGGTTGGCTGGCTGGTTGGTTTGTTGTTTGGTTGGCTGGCTGGTTGGTTGGTTGGCTAGTTAGTTGGTTGAGAATCTTGAGGAAGGCATAATTTTCACTCACGTCAGATGCTTTGCCGTTCAAATGGTCTGAAGTCTGAAAACGATTGGCAATCACCCAAAGGAGGCTGATGTGGAGACATTTCTGCCCGCGGGTTCAGAATTACAGTTTTCGCGGGAACTGAGCTGCAGATGTCTCCTCATTTACAGTTTATAAATCAGCGAGATGTGCAAGATCTATATTGGAGCTTCACGTCAGTAGAGAGTTACTTCACGACGCAGCCACAGCATTGTTCAGTACATCACATATAGAACAGCTTGGGTTAGGCCTAGATAGGCACGTCTTTATCTCTGAGGGTTTGGCGGATTTCAATGCTAGATGTCGGGTTGACTCACAATGACGTTTAGATGTAGGTGCAGATTCAAATCCCTTACACTCCAGATGCACGCGAGAAAACTCCCGTCCTGCATACTCAAGAAAACAGCCATGAAATGGTTCTTTGAAAAGATAGATGATCTTGCTTCTCCCAGTAGTGACAAAGAGGATTCAGATATGCGGATTATGTTTTTGCACAAACTACATTGGGCAAATGACCTCACTGAATTATCCCCTCCTCGACGCCCCACTGACTGTAACGTAAATGGGTTTACAAACACGTAAGCTACACATACACATTTACACACTTCTTCTTCTTCGTTCCGAGCCATTGAGGTTCTTTGCTACAGATACAATCCATCTCCATTCGTCTCTCTGGTTGACCTTCTCTTTTACACACAGATATAAATATTATGGAAGAACAATGATTTAAACAAACTACCACTGTATTAGCGTTTCAAATCTTTCAACACTAACAAATACAACTTGTTATTGCTCCGTTAATATGATGATAATTATTAAAATAGTGTATGTTTTGATATGCTGGTGTTATGCGACGAGAGAATGGGGTATTACCAACGTGCATGTGTACGATGTTACACAACTATAGAAAACAACATTGCTTACCTTATAGAAAAATTAACGAGATAATCTGATAGGCGAGAACTGAACTTGAGTAGTTGAGCACTTACAGCTTGCAGGTCGATGTGTCGATGTGTCCTTGCACAGGATCGGTCGCTCCTTTGCGTAAATGGGTTGTGACTGTCCGTGATTCATATGAGAGCTGGATTTAGCCGAGAATTCTACCTCAAACAAAAGTAGATTGAAGTGTTCCACTGGGTGGCTTCTCTGCGTATGCGTTTCGACTGCAAGGTCTGGTATTATATTCTGTTTTCGTACTTTATATCATTGCCATATTTCCTCCCCTCCTTTTTTTTTAATTTAGAAGGTTCGCTGTCGAGTATTTCTTAGCTCCGTCCTAAATTACGCCCAGACGCTCAATTTCACCGGTCAGTCATCTTTGACTGGTCTACACTTTGCTTCTGAGAGAGTTGATTCTTCCGTTACGTAATGCACTCCAATTTACTTGTTACCATCGCGATGGCAGATAGCTATGTCACAGAGTTGACCGGTTTTTGCCTTATGCAGAAATGCGTGGCTGCTGGGCTTCTGGTTGACTGCTACTGCCATTGACGATGAACTGTATTTCGTGGACTGTGGGTGAACATCTAGGAAACATCCAGATGGGAAAATGACTGCCGATTCCATCAGAAATGAACTGGGTGTTTTGTGGAGGACTATTGTGTTGACATTCTGGCGGTGGCATTATGCACAGTGTATCTGTGCGGGCTGTTGTTTGTCGAGACTCATGTCTTCTCCACTTTTCACATTGGGCAGTGGGGAGCATTTTGTGTGATATTCACTGGCACAGGAACGGAGCATAATGGGGACCACCCGTTGCTGTGAAGTTGGAACTGCGACTAACTAACTAACTAACTAACTTCGAGTTCGCCTAAAATCGAATTTCTCACTTGTAACGAGCAAGTATGCTGTAGGGCAGGTGGTATCAGCAGTTCTTGGTCAGTTAACACCTCTCTCGAGTTGCATTTCTCCACTCCGACCGAAAGTCCATATAGACGTGTTTTTATGATGGGTAAAGTTTATAAAGTCAGGATGTCGGCAAGGTTAATATCTAAACCTTTTTATCCCCTCCACACGGAACTGGTTTTAGCTTAATGGACTGAAATTAGACATTGCAATCGTTGCAGACTCCACTGTATTCTCTATGTCAGATGGCATTTCTACGTGTGCAAGTTTGCATCACGGAATTGTACCTTGAGGCTTGAACTGTGCGGTCAATTTTTATTTGCCCATCTCATAATTCCTCCTTGTGTTTATAGCATTTGTTGAGAAATGAGAGATGGATACTGATTTTACCCGGAGCTGTCTGTGACAGTCAGCAGATTCTCGCACTCTTCCCAGGTATAGACGCGTTTGGGCAAGAACACAGCATAGGAGGGAACAACAACCATCAACATCATGTGCCATGCCGATAAGCTTGGGCGGTCATGTTTCGCCTCCTTACACGATCACCAGAGTCGTGGGTCAGATCTGTGTTCTTGTTTCGACCTCACCGCTTGGCCAAGCCATTCAGATATTTACTTCTCTGCCTTTCCCTTTTTATTTTGGCCTCAGTCTTGATAGTTGTCACCAAGATTGCTAATTTGATACTACTCATAACGTGCCCAAAAAAGTGCTGACTGTCTGCGTCTAATCTCTCCAATCAGTTTACGGTTTTCATTGGTTCTTGTTCAACTTGCTCATTGATTTTTCTGTCTGTCCATGGTATTCTTTATATTTTCCGCAGATACCACATTTCCAATGCCATCAGATGTTTTTCAGCTTGTCTGCTCATTGTCCTCGTTACACATTCATACAAAAGTACAGGTTCTATGCAGCACTTCAACAATCTTTTTCTCGTTGCACTTGGAATCTTTTTATTAGTTAGTATGCTTTCCATCTTGCAAAACGCTGCGTTCGTTATAGCGATTCTTGTTATAATCCCTTCAAAGCATCGCCCATCAGATGTAATGACTGTTCTGAGTTAACTGTACCGATTCACCTGTTTAAGAATATTACCATTTACCCGTATATCACACTGTGATATTTCTGTCTTCTTACAGTTTAATTCTAACCCTAGTTGTTCACTGTGTACACTAACCGTATCTACTAGATGTTGTAGATCCTGCTCATTGCCTGCAATCAATACTGTATCATCCGCATAGCTAATTTTATTGTTGTTTTGTCCTGAATGGTGATTCCTCTCAAATCTTCTAAATTTCTAAAACTGTTTTCACTGTATATGGATAAAATATCTGGATACATTACATATCATTGTCGCACACCTCTCTTAATACGCTGATATTGACCTCCCTCTTTGAGTTGAGTAAAGCTGAGCTAAGACACGACATCACTGCAACTCAGGATGTTCCCACACGCGCTCCGTCGCCTCGTTCAACAGACAGCGAAGAGTCATACTGCTAATGTTTCTAACTGCGATCTGGTTGAATATTCTTCTGGTCTTCCCTCTCAGTTTTGATACTCGTCCAGATCCCCTGTCTATCCCCGCCATATCATACTCACCACCACTTTCTCAACCTGGTCCCACAGGCGTCCGACTATCTCTCCCTTGTCCGTAAGTAATCTACCACCGAGAGGTGCACTCCTTACCAGCCTATCAGCCTGTTCATTCCCCTCACACTCCCGCATGACCAGAGCAGACAATCCATACAATTCTTACATTTTGTGACCTCTGAATCGAGGCACGCCATTCTACTCGAAACATTCCTTTCTCCACCTTACTAAGCATACTCCGTGAGTCCGTAATGCATACAATGTGTGTTTCCTCGATCTCCTCCAACCAACGGAATGACGCTGTTACTGCTTCCACCTCTTTTCACATACTGGTGGTTGTAGTCTCATATGCCAGATTCTCCTTTTTCAAGAATCGTCCATTAGCCTTCGCAATGAAATTCCAGCAACTATGTTTTGCACCACTGACCCATCGGTGTAGATGATTATGTCACCGTGATGTGTGTTGCCCTGGATCAATTGTTACACTTCAAAGTCAGTGCGGGCTGCTGTCCATTCTCTGCTCTCACCACCCAGACCCAGTGTGACTATTATCTTGTGACAGCCCGACATGTCTTATACAATCTTTCTCACGATTGATGGTCTCTATTTCACACACCTGGCTGATAGTTATTTCTACCTGTGCCATCCAGGACTTTCCCTTTGTTAGTCTATGACCCTTGACCACATCCATGGCTTCATGCAGGGGGTGATCCCTGTCTGCAGCGACACAAAGGTACGATGTGGCCTGAAGAGCCCAGTGACTGTCCGCAATTGTTGACAGTGCAAGGACATGCCTCATGCAAATAACTGGTGCGCCCTTTGTGCACATTAGGATCATCCGCATGGCCGCATTCTATATGCGCTCCAACCTTTTCAAGCTGGTTATTTGATACCGTCAGCAGCCCCAAACCATACTCAATGACAGAAATTATTACCTGCTGAAAGAGCCTGTACAGCATCCTCTGATCTACCCACGTTGCTGCCATCACCCTAAATGCATTAAGTCCTTTTCCAGCCTTCGCCACCACTGCCTCCACATGAGCCTTAAAAGTGATACATCTATAAAAGGTGATACAAAAATACTTCAATTTACACTCTCTACTGAGAGGATGTCCATTCAATGTAATACATGGGGCATCTGCTTTCAGTATTCAGTTATCCAGGGAGTACCACAAAACCGATGCCTTGTCTGGATTTATTTCGGCCCCTGAGTCGATGCACCACTCCGACACAGTGTTTACTGCCATTCTTTCTCTTTCATTTCCATGTCTGGACACCAGCACATCGTCTGAAAATGTCCAGATTCTATCAATTCCTGATGCCTCAATAGCTGCGACTTTGCTGGTGTAGACATCAAAGAGCAATGGGGACATGGCAGAACCCTGTAGCAACCCAGGTGCAATATTACAGGGGCCTGAAGACCAGGAACCCTTTCGTTGTGCGACTTTACACTCATACAGTACAGCCGCAATCTATTTGACAATCCAAAGGCCGACCACCATGTCCAAAATAGTGTATATCAAACGATCCGGTTGTTAGCAACTGCTAGGTCAAGTGCCACCGCCACCGTTTTTTTTTTTCTTTTTCTGGAAGCCCCAACGACATCGAATGCAAATCTTGCCGCATTGGCCCAGGGTCCTTCCCAGGCCGGTAACTCCCAGGCCATTTGGGGAGCATTTTATATCTTTTCAAGTGGTACTGTAGGTTGCATGCTACATTTTCAAATCAAAACAACTATGGGAATAATTATCAGTCTTTGTGCTGGCTATTGCAAGATTTTTGCAACAAAACGTGTAACGAAAGAAACCGTATAGCAACTGTAACACAATATACATATGTTCGTTTCTTCTTCGCAAGTAATGAAAACCACTCCCCCTTTCATCCTTCATGAGGTCACGTTTGCTAGTTTGTGGGTTCGGAGATGACTTGTGAGTCAGGAGATGATGGAGATGACGTGTATGCCCGGAGATGACTTATAAGTCCGGAGATGACTTGTGAGTCCGTGGATGACTTGTAAGTCCGGAGATGACTTGTTGTAAGTGCGTAGATGACTTGTAAGTCCGGAAATGACTTGTAAGTCAAGATATGAATAATCTCTCAAGAGAATAATAATCTATCGTAATACCGTTTGGGCAAGACTTTATTCGTTGTAGTCCGCGTTCTACATCCACAGTATAAAGCTATGCAGCTTTCCATAACAAAATTACGGAATACACATACATTAATGCCACTAGTCTTCATCAGCAAACATGCATAAGAAATCACTACATATAAAGACAAGGAAGACACCACAATTTCTAAATTAAGGTACACTAACCGAATGAGAGCCGGTCTCCCTGATGCAGAGGTTAAGGAAGTTGTTCGTAATCACCGTATACTCTCTTACGAAACACAGCTGCAAGAGATTCAGCAGTGGATCGCGTCGCACTGGGTACTTACGGGGGTATGTGAGCGGTCGTTCAGAAAGGAATGGCAAACTATTGAGCGTAAAACTTGCCAAGACATCAACAGCAGCTAAAAAATGCTGGTTTTGACTGCGATGTCCTGTAAAAGGACATGCGAAAAAAAAACGAATGAGAAGAATGGAGAGATTCAAGATATGAGAACAATGAAAACAAAGAAAAAAGAGCTTGTCTTAGTATCCCAAGCTGAAACTATAAGCGTAGCGCATGAAAAAGAATTACATTCTTTTTATTTTTCTCATTCTTTCATCTTTCCCTTCTTCTCATTCGGTTATTCCATTGGCGCCTTGCCGTCTTGACAGACGATAGGTTGTGCTTTAAACAGGCATAATAACTTTTACCTATGGCGGTAGCGAATGTGACTGATAAGGCCAATTTGCGCTATAAATGTTCGTTCACAGTGGATGCATGTGAACACGTGGTCATTTCCACCATCATGCACCATCTTAGGTCTCACACGCTCAATGTGTGACTTATCTGCAATAATTTTCTCCTTTGTCTTTATTCCATTTCTGATCTTTGCCCCCCATGCAACACGTTCAGCGGCGACTTGCTCCCAATGTGCATTATCAATGCCTGTATCATTCATGTCCCGCTTACACACATCTTTGTATCGTAGCAGAGGCCGACCCTGAGATCTCTTACCCATCTGTAATTCACCAAAAAAAGATGTCATTTGGTATTCTACTATCATCCATCCTCCTCATATGTCCTATCCATCTAAGTCTACGAAGACTGAGCATGGAATAAACCGTAACACAACCTGATCTTTCCAATACTTCAGTATTTGTGATTTTGCCTTGCCACTTAATACCAAGAATTCTTCGCAGACACCGCATATGAAAGCTGTTTAAACGTTTCTCTTGGTGTGAGTAAGTTGTCCAGGTTTCACTGCCATAAAGAAGAGTACTATGGACACAGGCGTGATAGACAAGGACTTTTGTTTTTGCAGTAAGCTTCCTGTTCTCCCAGACTCTTTTTCTTAACCTGTTCATTGTTGTTGCTGCCTTACCAATCCGGATGTTGATTTCCTGATTTAGGGATAATTTGCTATTTACCACTGATCCTAGATATGTAAAATGGTCTACCATCTCTAGTTCGGCGTCGTCAATAAAGATTGATGGTACTCCATGTGCACCTTGTGACCTAATCTGTGTCTTCTTTTTGCTAATTGTTAAACCAAATTCAGAACAAGCATTGGAGAATGCATATAGTAGATATTGCTATTCTTCCTCAGAGTGGCTCGTAACTGCAGCATCATCTGCAAAAAGCAACTCTCTGATCAGTACCCTCCTAATTTTGGTCTTGACATTCAATCTCTAAGCATTGTAGAGGCCGCCAGCTGAGCGTGAGTGAATGTATATACCACCATCCTGATGATGAAAGGCATATTTCAGTAGAAGTGAAAAGTATATTCCAAGGAGGGTGGGAGCTAGTACACAACCTTGCTTAACTCCACTCTTGATTTCAAACTCTTCAGAAGTTGCACCATCAAATTTGATTATACCCTTCATGCCTGTGTGGAACGATTCCGCAATGGACAAAAGAGTTGGTGGGCAGCCAATCTTCTTTAGTGCATTGAACAGACCCTCACAACTGACCTAATCAAATGTCTTTGTGAGGTCGATGAAGGCAATAAACAGTGGTTGATTCTATTTACGGCATTTATCTTGCATTTGTCGCAATGAGAATATCATATCAATGGTAGACCGGTTCTGTCGAAAGCCACACTGTGATTCGGGGTAGACTTGATCTCCTAGGACTTGAAGTCTGCGCAGAACAATTCTGGCAAATACTTTTCCAACAATACACAGAAGTGAGATACCCCTATAGTTGTTGCAGTCGCTCTGATCGCCCTTGTTCTTGTACAGTGTTATGATGCTTGAATCTTTGAAATCCTGTGGGACTTGTCCTTCTCGCCAGCATAGCTCTATTAGCTGGTGGATCTGTAGAGTGAGTGTAATATTCGGTCATTATGCCTTGATGAATTCACTATAATGTCTCCCCCGTGTGTATGCGTTGCGTTTTCTTATGTTTATTTGCTGATGAAGTTTACCCGCTGCAACTTCCTTTTGTTTTCCTTAATTGCTTTCTGGAAAGATGCATTACTTCGTGTTCTTTTATATTGTTTACATTTCTATAGCTTTATCGGAGTTCCGCTTATTGAATGCATGCCTTGTGCACCCTCAATCCGCCACATTATTTTCTTTATTCCAATTAATACTGCACTTATGATCTAAGTGAAACACAATAAAGACCATCTAAATACCAGTTCTCCTCATATAAACAAACAACAACAAAACATAAAACAAAAATAGCAAACATAAAAAAAAGAAAACAGTGTCGTTCTGTACATAATCAAGCAAATATCATTTCCCAAATAATTTGTTCTTACAGATTGTTCCTTTACCGAGGAAATCTCTTCCTCTAAACGTCAACCACAATATTGTATTATCTCACGTTACAATATTTAATTTACACACCTAAGCCATAAATAACATGTTGCATGATTTATTGCCTGGCATTGTTTTGCGGTATCTCGTCAGGTGCATAATGCAAATATATCATATGATGTGAATTAACGAATTGTACTTAGGATGAAAACTTATTCATAGTCATTTATATTGTTCGAATATTCATTTGTTATCTCCACGGTAATAGCAAATATAACCCTTTACAGAGCACAGCGCCCGAAAGCGTGTTGACTCGCGAACGGGCAAAACGCTCGAAAGCGTTCTTGAATACTAAGCGTTGTAATCACGCTGTCCCGAGACTTTGCAAGACTTCCGTTTGTCTACTTTCGGTTTCGCTGATAGCTTGATCACGTTGCCGCCATTAGTAAGCGTTTTCTTTAAATTTGATCGGTTTTTCTTATAGTTTTCGGGATTTTTATGCTTTCTTTTTCAAAATGGATTTCGACGATTCTTTAAGTGATGGCGGAGATTTCGCTGGGTTAAACTTATGTGACATTAAAGTGCACGAAGTTGATTGAATCGGAGCTAGATATCTATCATTGATATCAGCGTAAGCAGTGTACACATTTCGGATTTCTCGGAGACTTTTAAAACGATTGCCGATCAAACAAACGAAGCCTTTTAGCCTGCAAAAAGTTGGTTGGAACCGCCCAATTCAGACACCTCGGTATATTTGAGTCTTGAATGATGTGTAAATGATATAATGTATGAAAGAGAGTGATGGAAGGGCAGAATGTTAGACGGGCCTGCGTTCTTAATTCTAACCCTATGACAATAATGTTTGTTTATTTGTTTGTTTGAACACTCGATTATATTTCTTCGAATGCCATATACGAAGTGGCTTTTCTATGTTAACTTTAACCCTGCAATCGTGCTACGGATTTTTGTGTGGCTTCTGTCTTTAAATTCACTTAAGGAATACATGAAGATATTTAAGAATTCAACCACTCACTTCAGTTATAATTTTATTTCTGCAGGGCCAATTATATTCCATTGGACATTGCCCTAGAAACACTTGAATATCTACATGACGAACTCTACTATAGCCCTTGGAGTGCAGCTCAGGAGGCAGTCTATAGTTTAGTTCCATACCTGGAATTAACTCCACTGGGTCTGCCGTTCCAGGCAAGTGTCTTACCTCCTGAACCAAACTGAACATACTCAACTAGGTCTACTGTTTAGGACATGTGTCTTATCTCCTGAACCTAAAAGAACATACTCCACTAGGTCTGCCGTTGTTCATGTCTCGTCCATACCACGTCTCCAAGAAATCCAAGTATTTACTTCTCGGCATTCACCACTGTCTTTTACCCTCGATCTTGGCAGTCGCCACCAAGTTCTCCAATTCATTTCATTTCATAACATGCCCAAAAACTTTTGACTGTCTACGTCTAATGCCTCTAATCAGTTTACGATTTTCATTTGTTTCTTGGACTTGTTCATTGGTTTTTCTGTCTGTCAATGGTGTTCTTTGCATTTTCCTCAGAAACCACATCTCCTGTGTGCTAATTTTCCACGCTTCACATCCAAACGAAAGTACTCAACACTCTTTTCCTCGTTGCAATGGGTATCTTTTTATTGGTCACTAAGTTTTTCATCTTGCAAAAGGCTACCTTCAACAAGGCAATATTTATCCTAATCTCTTGAAGGCATCTCATATCAGATGCTATGACTGATCCGTGATAACTGTATCGATTCACGTGGTTAAGAATATGCCCATTTACATGTATATTACATTATTGTATTTGCTTCTTCTCAGTTACGATTATAATCTGTGCCCTTTTACAATTCATTTCTAACCCTAGTTGTTTTTTGTGTGTAACAACCGCATCTACTCAATGTTGCAGGTCGTGTTCATTATCTGCAATCAAAACTGTATCATTTGCATGTCTAATGTTATAGGTGTATCGTCCCCAATGATGATTCCTTCCTTAGACTTTAGTCGCGGTTCTAACATCACAGCAGAGGTCGTTCCCATTGTGCTCCATTCCCGTGCCAGTGAATATCACATAAAATGTTCCCCACTGATCCATGTGAACAGTGGAAAAGACAGGAGTCTCGACAAACAACGGCCCGCTCAGGCACACTGTGCATAATGCCACCGCCAGAATGTCACCACAAAAGTCGTCTACGAACAATACAGTTCATCCTTGATGGAATTGGGAGTCACTTTTCCAATCAGATGCTCACCTACAAAGTCTCGATGTTTCTAGATATTATTGTTCCGTTCCTAGATGTTTTCTATATATATATTTATATATATGGAAGATTCCTTCCATATCTTCTATATTTCTGATAATATTTTCACTGTTTGAAAAAAAAAAAGATCTAGAGACATTAAACATCCCTGTCTCACACCTCTCTTAATAGGCTGATATTGACCTACTTCATTATCAATTCTTATGGTAGCTTGTTGTTTCCCATGTATGTATTTTACAAGGCAAAAGACGTTCCCATCAATTTGTAGATCTTAAAGCATCTTTAATCACACTGAGTTGTCTTACTTTATCGAAAGTCTTTGTGTAATCAATAAAGCAAAAATATAGATCTTTTTTTATTTTATAAAACGTCAATTACAGTTCTCAGTATATACACAACATTTACTGTGCCCTTGCCTTCAACAAACCCACATTGTTCTTCTCCTAATTCAGGTTGTATATTCTTCATAACTCTGTGCATGATAATTCTTAGCAAAATCTTCGTGATGTGCCTTATTATACTAATTGTTCAATGTTGATCACATTCCAAGGCTGCTGGTTTCTTTTGGATTGCAATAAATACATAATTACATAATTCGTGAGGTATATCTCCTGTATCATATATTGTATTCAGCATTCTGGTAACTTTATCTATTCCATTTTCTTCTAAAGCATTAATCATTTCTGTTGTGATGTTGTCTGAAATGTGGGTCTTGCCATTATTTATATGGTTAAGAGCATTCTGAACCTCCATCTTCAAAATTGATGGTCCTTCATTATTAATTTGAATATCATACTGTTGTTCTTTGTTATCATCCTAAAGGTTTTTTTTTACATATTCTGACCTTTCGTGTAAAATTTCTTGTTTTTATATTATGATTTGTTCATCTTTTGTCTTTAGGCAGCCGTCTGATGTACGTGTTCTTTGATTAGTAAGCTCCTGAATTATTTTGTGCATTAGTTTGGTAGTTTTACTGTTGTGTTGTGTGTGTGTTTGTTTTTTTTTTCAATTTCAATGCAATCTTTCTCGAGCCATGCTTCTTTTGCTTCATTACATAATGTTCTGACTGTTCTGTGAATTTCTCCATATTTGGCACATTAATTTTGTTCTGTCTTCTTATTTACATTAGTTGTAAAATTTTCCTCAGTAAACCATGTCCTACCATCCATTTTCTTTCATTGTGTATGGTCCTTCATTATTATATCGAATATCGTACTGCTCTTCTCTGTTATCATTATATAAGTTTTTCACATCAGCTGGCCATACGTATACAATTTTATCTTTTTATATTATGATTGTTCCATCTTTTGTTTCTAGGCATCCTGTTTATGTACGTGTTCATTGATTAGTAAGCCCTAGAATTCTTTTGGGCATTAATTTGGTATTTTATTGTTGTGTTGTTTTTTTATTTTCTACGCAATTTTTCTCAAACTATGCTTCTTTTGCTTCCTTACATAATGTTCTGACTTTTTCTGTGAATGTCTTCATATTTGGCAGGATTATTTTGGTTGTGTCTTATTGTTTCCATTATTTGTAAAATGTGTTCATTTATCTATTTCTTACGACCCACTAACTTTAATTTTGGAATAGTTGTTTCTGCACACAAACTGATTGTATTCTTCAACATTTCAGATTGATCATCCATATCTTGAAATAGGATCTAAATCAGACAATATATCAAAATTGTTCGTCACTTCTATGTTAAAGTTGTCTTGTATTTCTGTGTCATTGATCAATGTGCAAACTGATAAAATATTTAGAGCATCCTGCTGTATATTTGACTTTCTTTCACGTTACCTTGTATGTGCCTGTAATTAATCTGTGATCACTGTAACAGGCTGTATTGGGAACTGTTTTTGCGATTGTTAACGCATTTCGAAACATTCTGCTAATCATGATGCAATCTGTCTTGTTTATAATCCTACTGTCTGGACTCCTCCATGTCCATAATCGTCTAGGATGCTGTTTAAACCAGGTATTTCCTACAATCATTTCAGGCTCTTGTGACCATTCCACAAGTTTTTCTCTCCCAGACCATGGTTGCCCACACTGTATCCATCGCGGTGATTTCCTACTTTTTCATTGAAGTCACCCATTAATACATTTATTTCTGATTCATTTTACATTTCTTCAAAGCAGACCCCATGCCACCATAAATTCCTCTATGCCTTCTTCACTGCATTCACTTGTTGGAGCATATATTTGAATGACGTTTATTTCAAAAATGGTCTGCCGATTACTTTTACTAATAGAACTCTGCCTGACACAACCCAATATCCTTTACAAGAATTTGATGTTTGCCGATCCAATGTAATGGCTACACCCCTTTGCAGTTTTGCTCCCCCAAAATAAATAATTTTACAATCCTCTCCTTTCTTGATCCCTGCCCCTTTCCATCTCGTCTCGCACATTCCTAATATATTAATCTTCTCTCTTTCCACTTTTTGTTTGATGTTATCTAATTTTCCGTCGTCACTTAATATCCGCACGTTCCATGTTGCTAATTTCAGTGTCCCTGTGCAATTCTCTTGATGATCTGTAATTAGGCTACTGATGGCAAAATCATAACGAATATATAAAAAAAAAAAAAAAAATGTAAAATAGGAAATACATTTTAGATAGGAACATGGAATGTTAATGCATTAAATGAATTGAGATAGTTGAACAATGCCATAATAAAAATTGAAAGCATGAAAATAAATATCCTAGGTATAAGTGAGATGATATATTTGAGCAATCGATAATTGTTTGTCGAAGAGTGCTTTGTTTATTAACTATATGATTGCTAATTATGTGGTAAGATCCTAGCCATTGCTGGGGATGCTATCCTAGGCCATGGGACATGAACAAGTTACTTATCTTTCTATTGAATTGCATATATAGGAGTTCATGCGAGCCAGGCTATCTATCCCATTCAGCCACTTTGGTCTGGTAAACATCTCCGAAGACCACAGGACCAAGTAAGTATTGCAGTATGCCATTTGTCTGTGGAATACTGATGTTTCATTTGTATCACAAATTGAGCTATCAATGTAAAAAAAAAAAATTCTTCAACAATTAACCATTGTTGTATACACGAAGCATTTCTATCAACAACTGGGCCATTGGTGTATACACAAAACATTTCTATCAACAACTAAGGCATTGTTGTATACAAGAAACATTTCTATCAACGGTTCAGCAATTAATGAATAAAAAACCACTTCTATCAACAACTGTACTATTCATGTATACAAATTGGAGGACACTCAGAACCCTTCATCATAAGATCCGGAGTGCGAAAAGGTTGTGTCCTATCCCCTCTCTTGTTCATTACATATACAGACATCATATGTAAAGAAACCAGCCAAACAGAGACCGCAAGAACACCACATGGCGAGAACACAGATGAACAACCATCTGCAAATTACACCATTAGAAAACTCCTGTTTGCGGACGACCAAGCACTAATAGCAAAATGAGCAGATTAATTACAAGACCACATGTATAGTCTAAACGAAATGTGTAGGGAACATACCACGAACATTAGCATAAGTACAACAGTGGTCATGAGTATAGTTAAAGAAGAAAAAATCAACAATTCACCTTAATGAACATCCCTTGAAACAAGTAAACAGTTTCAAGTACCTAGGAAGTATGATATCATCAAATGGCAAATCAGAAGACAAGATCGAAAATAGGTGCAATAAGGCAAACCAACTCATTGGACAAATGGCACCAATACTAAAGAACAAACATGTATCAGTAACTACTAAGAAATCACTTTACAACACAATCTTCCTACCAACTCGATGTTACCAATGCCAAACCTGGACAATGACAGAAAAAGAGAAAAGAAAAATCACAACAACAGAAATTAGATTTCTGAGAAGAATACTAAATGTATAAAGAAGGGACAAGATCAGAAATGAAGAAATCAGGACAAAAGTGGGGGATATAGCTGCCACATTTATTGAAAGACAGAAGATCAAGTGGTTTGGCCATGTCGTTAGAATGCAACACCAACAACTACCATCACTGGACTTACATCAAAGATCATCTGCGACGAGACCACGAGGACGCCCAAGAAGAAAATGGATTGACGACATCAACGACATTGTATAATCACACGGAATGACACTATCCATTGCCGCCCTCCGGGCGCTGGAACGCAAATTATTCCTCCCCTCCCGCCTCTTGACGGAAGAAGTGAAAGATGATGATGATGATGATGATGATGATGATGATGATGATGATGATGATGATGATGATGATGATGAGGATGATGTTGATGATGATGATTATTATAGCTGCGCTAGATTTTATTAGAAAGCAGCAAGTCAAATGGTTTGGCCATGCAAGTAGATTACCAACTAACAGTATACCACAACAAGCAATGATGTGCAGACCAGAAGGAAGCAGATGAAGAGGCCGACCACGTAAACGATGGACGCAGGGAATAACAGAGTCCATTGGTATATCGATACATGAAGCCCATAAGCGAGCGCTCTCCCGCTGTTTACACTTCACCCCGACACCGCAAGGTGCAAGAGGAACATGATGAGATGCCATGATGTATACAATTAATGCCAAGGGGGGAAGTAAAATCTTTACGATGAAATGAGGTAGAGATCGCATTTACGTTTGGACCAAATGAAAAACAAGAGATAAACATTAAAACCTACCCCCTCCCCCTCCCACCCCCTCTCAACCACCACACTGTCAGTGCATAACTAACTAATGAGTTTTAACAACAAAACTTGTTACTTAATTAAGTGTGGAGTGGGTTACCTACCAAACGAGCCGTCCCGACTTTGTCGTAAATTAAAATAGCGATTACACTGGCGTTGTAGTGGGTACGGGTTTCAAATCTCCGGCTCCACGCATCCAAGTAAGCAAACTCACGACAAATGTCTCTTTCAGGCTGACTACAGACACAGATCCCAGATACACAAGTGCACATCTGGAAATTGCTCGATAAAAGGTAACGGTAGCTGATCTTGGTATCCCCAAAGAGAGGGAAGAAGGAGGCTAGGTGCTTAGTCTTCAACTCTTAAGTGAACAAACGACCCAACGAACGAATGAGCGAACGAACTTTATTTTAAAAGAATCACAAATTGGGTATCAGGCCCATCTTACATTTTTTTTTAAATGTTGCATATCCCTTACAGGACGTTGCAGTCAACACCAACATTTTTCAGCTGCTGTTGATGTTCTAGGCAAGATTACGCTCAGTAGTTTGCCCTTGCTTTCTGAGCGACCGGCTCACATACCCTGTAAGTTACCAACGCAGCGAGAACCGCTACCGATTCTCGCGCAGGTTACGTTACTCACGAGAATATACGGGATTACGGAGAAAGACGTTAACACCTCGGCCAGGGAGACCGGCCAATCTTAAATTAGGCCCTTCCATTCACTCATTTTTCGTACATCAACTGACTACTAGGCAGGCAGACTTCCTCCTTGACAGTCTCCCTACCCTGGTTAATACATCTCCCCCACCAAGTACTGTAAGTAAACCTGTACAATACAATTACATATACATGGAACATATTCAGATAAAACTATTTCAAACATTGATCTATACACGAAACACGTATATCAACAGTTGAGTCATTGATGCGCACACGAGATGTTTCTACCAACAAATGAACCAATAATTAACAGGAGTATATTGATTGTGTTACAAAATATAACAGAATAGGTTACTGTAACAGTAATGAAGGGGTTGATGGAATTACTGTTCAGATATTAACTTTTACCTATCCTTTTCTGTTAAAAATGGTAATCGTGCCGACTCACTGGAATCAGGAATACAACATACAACAATGCGTTCACTCTGATATGACTAGCAAAACAACCAACCAGGTAACCTCAAGATTCGTTATTTAAACAACACTGTACACCACCACCCTGAAACACACACACACACAACCACACACACGCACACACGCACACTCGCGCGCACGCGCGCACGCACACACACACACACACACACACACACACACACGAGAGCGAGTTTTTGTACCAAAAAAAAAATAGATCTTAAAAGAGAAATAGACATTAAGACAGAAAGGATATTCCAGATCCTTTAAGTGAGATCTCATCAGACTGGCATTTTAAAGTGTCTGTCCGTCAGACCGGGAGGCACTATATTTTACCTGAGATTATAACAGACTCCTTCACGATCTCCGCTTCGAGGATCTAGAGTAATTCAGCACTACTTTGTAGTCAAGATTGTAACTGCTTGAGAAACTTCCCTTCTTGTGGTAAACCATTCGTTGGGATACTGAACATACTTGAGGATGCATGTTGACATATATATTCTTCCCCCGGATAGTTATACTTGACTATTATTGTTTATGGAAATATCTTCCAGGTTGATGATACTATCTCTTCCTTGAAAATCAGTTAGTTCAATAAACACCATTATAAATAAAGTTGACTGTGTTGGTTCAAGGAATCTTGGTATTCGTGTCCAACAAAGAAACTAAATATTATTCCATCTTGAATTGATGCAGGCAACTTTTCAAGTATTACAATCCTTGAATAGGGTTAGCAAACTTCAATTGCTCTTCATGTAAAAAAAAAAAAAATATTGATTCTGCTATCTTGCATTCTCATCTCATCTCATCATGTTCCTCTTGTACCTTGCGGTGTCGAGGTGAAGTATAAACTTCGTGAGAGTGCCCGGTTATGGGCTTCGTATATCGACATTCCCATGGATTCTGTTATTCCCTCCGTCCAGCGTTTACGTGGTCGGCCTCTTCCTCTGTTTCCATCTGGTCTGTACGTCATTGCCTGTTGTGGCATGCTGTTGACTGGTAGCCTACTTGCATGGCCAAACCATTTGACTTGCTGCTTTCTAATAAAATCTAGAGCAGCTTTAACCCCCACTTTAGTCCTGATTTCTTCATTTCTGATCTTATCTCTTCTTGATACGTTGAGTATTCTTCTCAGGAACCTCATTTCTGTTGTTGTGATTTTTCTTTTCTCTTTTTCTGTCATTGTCCAGGTTTGGCATTGGTAGCACAGAGTTGGTAGGAAGATTGTGTTGTAAAGTGCTTTCTTAGTAGTTATTGATACATGTTTGTTCTTTAGTATTGGTGCCATTTGTCCAATGAGTTGATTTGCCTTATTGCACCTATTTTCGATCTCGTCTTCTGATCTGCCATTTGATGATATTATACTTCCTAGGTACTTGAAGCTCTTTACTTGTTTCAAGGGATGTTCGTTTAGGTGAATTGTTGCTGTTTGTTCTTCTTTAGTTATAGTCATTACCTCTGTTTTGCTTGTGCTAATTTTCATGTTATGTTCCCTACACATTTCGTTTAGACTATTCATGTGGTCTTGTAATTCAGCTTCTGATTTTGCTATTAGTGCTTGGTCGTCCGCAAACAGGAGTTCTCTAATGGTTAGATTTGCAGATGGTTCTTCTTCTGTGTTCTCGTCATGCGGTATTCTTGCTGTCTCTGCTTGGCTGGTTTCTTTACATATGTTGTCTATATATGTTATGAACAAGAGAGGGGACAGGACACAACCTTGTCGTACTCCAGATCTTATGGTGAAGGGTTCTGAGTGTCCTCCAGTTGCTCTCACTATGCATTCACTGTTGTCGTATAAACTTCTACATAGGCTTGTTAGATGTGTACTCACTCCATATTGTTTAAGGATTTCCCACAGCTTGTTTCTATCTACCCTATCAAATGCCTTTTCTTGGTCAACAAAGGCTAAGTAGAGTGTTTCATTGAATTCAATTGATTTTTCTATAAGTTGTCTAAGAGCAAAAATGGCGTCTGTGCATCCTTTGTTTTTCCTAAATGCTATCTTGCATTGATGTAGGTAAACATTCAAGTGGAACAATTCTTGAGTAAGTTTGGCAACCTTCAGTTCTTCTTCTTGTCCAAACAAAAGAAAATCTATTGATTCTGCAATCTCGCACTGATGTAGGTAAACATTCAAATGGAACAATTCTTGAGTAGGTTTGGCAAACTTCGGTTGTTCTACTTGTCAAAACCAAAGAAAGAAAGACCTTCAAATACAGAACACACAATCCATTATTTAGTCGTAGACAGCGTTCATTACCCAATGTCAGCTACAAGTTACTATGAATTATAGAATCAGTCTCCCAGCAGAGAAGCGATGCTTTCTCAATGTCGTCTGCACCCAGCTAAAGACCTTTCTCAATAAGATGGCGGGACTCCGATTGCTCACGCTCTCGTGGATTAGAGAAACTACAAGATCTGTGGAATTCACGCAATTCCGTGATTCTAGTGTGGCTTATCCCTGATTAACGATATTCTCTATCAATCCATTTATTACGTGTTTTACAAGACATGCGTCTCCCCCTCATTTGGTTAAAGTTCTGTAACATTATAAACAAAAGGTTCCCTTGTGTGCATATTTAAATGAATGAATTGCCCTATTTACCTATTTCTGTAACATCCCGTCTGGTGAAATTAAGGGGAGAGAACTGCAGGACAATCCTGTCACAGTTACCTAATATATTGTTGATTCTAACGCCATGTTTCTTTATTTGTAAACATAGATCTGCTCGGTATTTCACCCATGTTGTCACTTCCCGTGTCTGTCTTGTTCATTCCAGGTTACAGCAGGCACAGATTGCTAACTTGGCCTGTTACTTTCGTCTCCCTGCATGCATGGATCAGGCCAAGTTACTCTATAGTTCGTTCATGCAATCGCGGGGACGACAACAGTAAGTTAACTATATGTGTTTATGACATGTAGCTCAAGGCCCGTGCGTTTATATATCCAATCGGTGAACTAGGGTATTGCTACTCAGCATGTGAAGAAAGGATTTGGCTGCGTAGAAGAATTCATTGATGGTTCATCGGGCAAGACGGCGTTTACCTGCAAAGCGTTGCGGAGTGTAATGAGCACGGCAAGGCAAGTAGAGCGCCCTTATAATCCACTGCACCTGTATTCGTCTCCAATCATCTTGACTTGGATTGCCACTGGATTCAAATGGACTCAGGCGAGAGACTGAGGTCGACGAATTGCGTAATTCTTCATCACTTCGTCTTTACAAACATATGGTTGAACGAGGCTATACCACACGATTTTAAATGCTCGTTCAAAGTCCAGCTTTACAAACGTAAAGGAAACCGTCAATCCTGTGACAACCACCGAGGCATCTCCTTGCTCTAAATTGCAGGGAAGATACTCGCCAGAATTCTTCTCAATCGCTCACAGTTAATTTCGACCAAGTTCTTCTTCCTTAGGGTCAATGCAGCTTTAGAAAAGAAAGAGGAAATATTGACATGATTTTCGCTGCAAGGCAGTTGCAAATTGTCAGGAAAAGAACTCTGAACTGTTCGCCACTTTTATTGATCTTATTAAGGCTTGTGATACAGTCAACAGAGAAGGACTGTGGAAGATTATGGCGAAATATGACTGTCAGCGAAAGTTTGTCACAATAGTACCGCTATTTCATGATGGTATGCAGGCAAGAGTTCAGGAAAATGGCGAAATGTCTGAGCTATTTACTGTCACCAATAGAGTGAAGCAAGGCTGTGCCAGGTACCAACAATATTCAGACTCATTTTTTTCAGCTATGCTGACCAACGCCTTCACATGCAACGACATTGGAATAGACATCATCTACCGCATGGAGGGAAAGCTGTTCAATCTCAGAAGGTTGAAAGCTAAAACAAAAACTAACGTCGACAGGGTCAGAGAGTTCCTGTTTGCTGATTATTACGCTTTAAATGCCAGTTCAGAGGCAGACATGCAACACAATGTTTCAGCTTTCTCACATGCCTGTGCCAACTTTGGGCTCAATGTCAGCTTGGAGAAGACTGTAGTTATGTACCAGCCAGCTCCAGGGAATAATCACATGAGCCGAATATAAAAGTGAATGGCTATAGACTAAGTGTTGTGGACAAATTCACCTATCTTGGCAGCGCTGTCTCCCAAGCTGCCACAACTGATGACGAATTGAATGAGAGAATCTATAAGGCCAGCGTGGCCGTTGGCAGAATATACAAAAATTTGTGGAACAGAAATGGTATACAAAAATTTGTGGAACAGAAATGGTATACCAAAATTTGTGGAACAGAAATAGTATACAAAAATTTGTGGAACAGAAATGGTATACCAAAATTTGTGGAACAGAAATGGTATACAAAAATTTGTGGAACAGAAATGGAATAAGCCTGCAAATCAGATGGCGGCCTCTACAATGCTCAAAGATTGAAGGGCAAGACCAACATTAGGAGGGTACTGATCAGTTGCTCCGTGGCGAAGGATTACGGACCCAGTTCGTGATCTCACATTCCCAAGTTCGAAACACATCTGCGCGCGGTTTGGCAGAAGACAACGTTGTGTTGGTCTTTTACGAATTGGTATGGGTACCTGTCGTTCAGAAAACAATGGCAAACTACTGAACGTAAACTTGTCCAGGAATCACAAACAACTAAAAATGCTGGGACTGACAGCTACGTCATGTAAAGGATATGCAAGTAACTTTAACTGATCAGAGAGTTGTTTTGCTGCAATTACAACCCACTCTGATGAAGAATTTCAACATCTACTATCTGCATTCTCCAATGCTTGTTCTGAATTTGGTATAACAATTAACAAAACGAAGACACAGATTATGCCATAAGGTGCACATGGGGTACAGTCAATCTTTATTGACGACGCCGAACTAGAGATGGTAGACCATTTTACATATCTAGGATAAGTGGTAAATAGCAAATTATCCCTAGATCAGGAAATCAACATCCGGATTGGTAAGGCAGCAACAACAATGAACAGGTTAACAAAGAGAGTCTAGGAGTGCAGGAAGCTTACTGCCAAAACAAAAGTCCTTGTCTATTAAGCCTGTGTCCCTAGTATTCTTTTTTATGGCAATGAGACCTGGTCAACTTACTCACACCAAGAGAAACGTTTAACAGCTTTCACATGCGGTGCCTGCGAAGAATTCTTGGTATTAAGTGGCAAGACAAAATCACAAATACTGAAGTTTTGGAAAGATCAGGTTGTGTGACGGTTCGTTCCATGCCCACTATTCGGAGATTTAGATGGATAGGATTTTAGAATACGAAAGGACATCTTTTTTGGATGAGTTACAGATGGGCAAGAGATCGCAGGGTCAGCCTCCACTACGATACAAAGATGTGTGTAAGCGGGACATGATTGATACAGGCATTTATATTTCACATTGGGAGCAAGTCGCTGCTGAACGTGTTACATTGAAGGCAAAGATCAGAAATGGAATAAAGACAAAGAAGCGATAGGTCACACACTGAGCGTGGGAGACATCTGATGCTGCGTAGTGATGGAAATAACCATGTGTTCAAATGCATTCACTGTAGACGAACATTTAAGCGCGCATTGGCCTGATCAGTCACATACGCAACAGCTGGTTGTAGTTATTATGGCATTTTGAAGCACAATGTAAGAAACTATCGTCTGTGAAGACGGCAAGGTGCCAATGAATGGCACGAAGCTCCAGCCCACTGCGTTTATATATATATATATATGTGTGTGTGTGTGTGTGTGTGTGTGTGTGTGTGTGTGTGTGTGGTGTGTGTGTGTGTCGCGCGGGCGTGTGTGTTCATAAAATGTGTTCAGATAACCGTCTAGGTGTTTAAAGGGGTTTAAAGGCGGGAGTATCATCTTCATTGCACCGGGTTTTATCCTACCAGGCTCAGTCTTTTTGCCAGGTACGGCGTGTCGAATGCATCGAAGAGAGCACGAACTCCTGTGGCTCCAGTGACGACCCCCAGAAGTCTCCTAGACAACTGCGCTCGTGAACCGAGTGGCGGGGGTCGGTAACGAACCCGCGACCTTTAGAGCGCGAGACAGGGTGCGTAACCACGTTCCCGATGGGAGATAACATTTTGTTGTCTCGAGAGGTTCGATACAGCTTAGTGGACAGACTGGAGACCCCATCCTACGAAAGTCTCTTTTGTCAACGCGTCATAGGAATATGATTCACTTCATCACATAACTCATGTTGGAAGAGATACACCTAGGACTGATACTCACATCATTATGTTATGATTAATTCTCTTGTATCAAGAACTGATACAGACATCATTATGTTATGATTAATGCTCTTTTATAAATGATTAGTTCACACATCATTATGCTATGATTAATGCACTTGTATCAAGGACTGTTACATATATCATTATGTTATCATTGATGCTCTTGTATCAAGGACTGTTACATATATCATTATGTTATGATTAATTATCCTGAATCAAGGACTGACACACACATCATTATGTTATGATTAATGCTCTTGTATCAAGGATTGACACATACATCATTATGTTATGATTAATGCTCTTGTATCAAGGATTGACACACACATCATTATGTTACGATAATTTCTCTTGCATCAAGGGCCGATACACACATAATTATATTATCATTAATGCTCATGTATCATGGATTGGTACGTACATCATTCTGTTATCATTGATGCTCTTACATTTAGGGTTTATCCACATATTCAGTTATCATTGATGCTCTTACATTTAGGGTTTATCCACATATTCAGTTATCATTGATGCCCTTATATCTAGGGTTGACCACACATTCAGTTATCATTGATGCTCTTATATCTAGGGTTGACCACATGTTCAGTTATCATTGATGCTCTTATATCTAGGGTTGATCCACACATGTAGGTATCATTGATGCTCTTATATCTAAAGTGGATGAACCCTAACTATTAGAGCATCAATGATAACTGAATGATGTGTGATAAATCATATATATATATATATATATATATATATATATATATATATATATATATATATATATATATATATATATATATATATATATATATATATATATATATATATCACATAATTCACTTATCATTGATGCTCTTATATCTGGGTTGATCCAATTATCATTCATCTGTTATTAATGCTTTTGTATCTAGAATTGATCCGTACCACACTATTAATTTGCTATTTATGTTCGTGTATCTAGGATTGACCGACTCATTGAATTATCATTGATACTTTTATGTCTAGGGTTGATCTAATTATCATTCAGCTATGTCATTCAGCTCTCGTATTCAGCATTAACCTAACCGCACTGTTAAAAATTGATATTGATGATCTTGTATCTAGGATTGATACAGACTTGAAGACAACGATTTACTGTGCTGGGGTAGCCGAGGGTTCTACAGCTGAATGGGAGTTTGCTCTGCAAGTAAGATTTGAGAGAACTTGTTCAGTCCATGTTTTCTCCCTTCTTATTGTCGGTAACACGTAAACATGATAGAATAAACAGGCTGTTCCGTTTCTGGATATTGTTGTGCATTCTGTCTAAGTCCTCAGTTTTAACTCTTAAGTGTCGTGTGTTCACGCTAAGTCGTCTAGGCCCAGTAAGCCGTTTGAGACGTTAAAGTAACCATAAATAGTAATAATAACACTGACCTGTGTGTGACAAAAGAATGGAATAAATCGGGATAGAACTTTCAGGGCTCGAGAGATGAGGTAACATCCATCAAACGACAGTGAATTCTGTCAGTTCTGACAGAGTGCGCTAAAAGTGAATGTACCCCGAAAATACAAGTCGTTAAGGCGTTCATTTCTCTTGCACAATGTAAGGTACTAACATCTGTTTGTTTGTTTGTTTGTTTTTTAAAATTGTTATTATTATCATTTTTTGTCGCTAACTTTGAAATCGAGCTTAGTCAACACTGGACTGATTGTTGCTTGTGGACTTATACCAGTGTCCTTCGCCATCAGGCCAACCCACACCGGCTTCTGGGGTATTTATAATTTACTTTCCCAAGACAAGGACGAGAAGCCAACATTTTAGTCCAACAGACCAGTGTAGGGGTTGAACCCGCTACCTAACCATCAGCACACAGGAAGTTTCAAGAGCCATGCTGACTTCTGGAATGTTATTGATGTAATGAATATCCCTCGGAACCAGCACCGCGAAGTCATATGGGGCTTTCCTGTCCTTCTCCGAGCTCAGACACCATTACCGTGATGTCATCTGGGGCTTTCCTGTC
Organism: Cepaea hortensis; assembly: GCA_963921405.1. Classification (NCBI taxonomy): domain Eukaryota; kingdom Metazoa; phylum Mollusca; class Gastropoda; order Stylommatophora; family Helicidae; genus Cepaea; species Cepaea hortensis. Next base: position 6,948,137 of record OY992888.1, on the reverse strand, counting down.
CTTCTCCGAGCTCAGACACCATTACCGTGATGTCATCTGGGGCTTTCCTGTCCTTCTCCGAGCTCAGACACCATTACCGTGATGTCATCTGGGGCTTTCCTGTCCTTCTCCGAGCTCAGACACCATTACCGTGATGTCATCTGGGGCTTTCCTGTCCTTCTCCGAGCTCAGACACCATTACCGTGATGTCATCTGGGGCTTTCCTGTCCTTCTCCGAGCTCAGACACCATTACCGTGATGTCATCTGGGGCTTTCCTGTCCTTCTCCGAGCTCAGACACCATTACCGTGATGTCATCTGGGGCTTTCCTGTCCTTCTCCGAGCTCAGACACCATTACCGTGATGTCATCTGGAGCTTTCCTGTCCTTCTCCGAGCTCAGACACCATTACCGTGATGTCATCTGGGGCTTTCCTGTCCTTCTCCGAGCTCAGACACCATTACCGTGATGTCATCTGGGGCTTTCCTGTCCTTCTCCGAGCTCAGACACCATTACCGTGATGTCATCTGGGGCTTTCCTGTCCTTCTCCGAGCTCAGACACCATTACCGTGATGTCATCTGGGGCTTTCCTGTCCTTCTCCGAGCTCAGACACCATTACCGTGATGTCATCTGGGGCTTTCCAGTCCTTCTCCGAGCTCAGACACCATTACCGTGATGTCATCTGGGGCTTTCCTGTCCTTCTCCGAGCTCAGACACCATTACCGTGATGTCATCTGGGGCTTTCCTGTCCTTCTCCGACCTCAGACACCATTACCGTGATGTCATCTGGGGCTTTCCTGTCCTTCTCCGACCTCAGACACCATTACCGTGATGTCATCTGGGGCTTTCCTGTCCTTCTCCGAGCTCAGACACCATTACCGTGATGTCATCTGGGGCTTTCCTGTCCTTCTCCGACCTCAGACACCATTACCGTGATGTCGTCTGGCGCTTTCCTGTCCTTCTCCGAGCTCAGACACCATTACCGTGATGTCATATGGGGCTTTCCTGTCCTTCTCCGACCTCAGACACCATTACCGTGATGTCGTCTGGCGCTTTCCTGTCCTTCTCCGAGCTCAGACACCATTACCGCGAAGTCATATGGGGCTTTCCTGTCCTTCTCCGAGCTCAGACACCATTACCGTGATGTCGTCTGGCGCTTTCCTGTCCTTCTCCGAGCTCAGACACCATTACCGCGAAGTCATCTGGGGCTTTCCTGTCCTTCTCCGAGCTCAGACACCATTACCGTGATGTCATCTGGGGCTTTCCTGTCCTTCTCCGAGCTCAGACACCATTACCGTGATGTCATCTGGAGCTTTCCTGTCCTTCTCCGAGCTCAGACACCATTACCGTGATGTCATCTGGGGCTTTCCTGTCCTTCTCCGAGCTCAGACACCATTACCGTGATGTCATCTGGGGCTTTCCTGTCCTTCTCCGAGCTCAGACACCATTACCGTGATGTCATCTGGGGCTTTCCTGTCCTTCTCCGAGCTCAGACACCATTACCGTGATGTCATCTGGGGCTTTCCTGTCCTTCTCCGAGCTCAGACACCATTACCGTGATGTCATCTGGGGCTTTCCAGTCCTTCTCCGAGCTCAGACACCATTACCGTGATGTCATCTGGGGCTTTCCTGTCCTTCTCCGAGCTCAGACACCATTACCGTGATGTCATCTGGGGCTTTCCTGTCCTTCTCCGACCTCAGACACCATTACCGTGATGTCATCTGGGGCTTTCCTGTCCTTCTCCGACCTCAGACACCATTACCGTGATGTCATCTGGGGCTTTCCTGTCCTTCTCCGAGCTCAGACACCATTACCGTGATGTCATCTGGGGCTTTCCTGTCCTTCTCCGACCTCAGACACCATTACCGTGATGTCGTCTGGCGCTTTCCTGTCCTTCTCCGAGCTCAGACACCATTACCGTGATGTCATATGGGGCTTTCCTGTCCTTCTCCGACCTCAGACACCATTACCGTGATGTCGTCTGGCGCTTTCCTGTCCTTCTCCGAGCTCAGACACCATTACCGCGAAGTCATATGGGGCTTTCCTGTCCTTCTCCGAGCTCAGACACCATTACCGTGATGTCGTCTGGCGCTTTCCTGTCCTTCTCCGAGCTCAGACACCATTACCGCGAAGTCATCTGGGGCTTTCCTGTCCTTCTCCGAGCTCAGGCACCAGTGGGTCTGCAGAGCTCTGCTTCCCCTCGCTATGCTCAGAAACCAGTTGAGTGTGGACGATCAGGGCTGTAACAGTACATGATCAATGCTGTAACTTTACATGATCAATGCTGCAACTGTACATGATCAATGCTGTAACTTTACATGATCAATGCTGTAACTTCACATGATCAATGCTATAACTTTACATGGTAAATTCCGTAACTTTACATGACCAATGCTATAACTGTACATGTTCAATGCTGTAACTTTACATGATCAATGCAGTAACTTTACATGGTCAGTGCTATAACTTTGCATGATCAATTAAGTATCCTTACATGATCAGTGCTATAACTTTATATGGTCAGTGCTGCACTTTTACATGGTCAGTGCTGTAATTTTATATGGTCAATGCTTTAACATTACATGGTCTTCGATGTAACTTTACATGATCTGCGCTGTAATTATACATGGTCAGTGCTGTAACTTAATATGGTCAGCGATGGTACTTTAAATGGTCATTGCTGTCACTTCACCTGATCAATGCTATAACTTTATATGGTCAGCACTGTAACTTTATATGGTCAGTGCTGTAACTCTACATGGTCACTACCGCAACTGTACAAGATCAGCGCTGTAACTTTACATGATCATTGCTGCAAAATTAATGGTCGGTGCTGTAACTTTACGTGATCAGTAATGTGACGGTTCGGTGAACCCACCAGGGAAATGGGTAATGCGGAAGAGGGGGAAGGTATATGATCAATGAGAAGATAAAGTGAAGATACGTTATTGAACCGCGTGTCAACCCATGCGGATATATCTACATGAATGAGCAGACGAAATACCCGCAGACTAGAGTGAAGAAGTTCTTCATATAATACATATGTACTCGTGGCTGACTTGCCAATGTATCCACGTGAAATGGCAGATTTACAGAGACTGAAGAAATACCCGCAGAATGGAGTGGAGGGTTTCCTGAGTGACATCAGCAGAAGCGAGAAAATTATAGAGACGAACATGTTGAGTTCATGGACAAGTGTTAAGCGGAATCATTCTGGAGAGATTCAGATACGCCTTGACAAACAAAACTGACAAAAACGGAATGTTCCTGTTTAGGGGTTTTTTTCCGATGGATAACATTGCCTTATCTTACCCGAACCACACCCGAGCCCCAACACACTGGTACGTTATTAAACGAACACCGAGTGCCCCACGAATCACGTTCTTTCACCTGCTGCTCTGGTACCTGCTTTTATCTTCCTTATATGATATAACATGATTCAATTCAGTTAACCAAGCTTGTTGTATACCACATATCACCATCATTCCCCACAGCTGCAGAAATTTAACACAGACACCTGTATAATTTATGACTAATGTACGATGCACTTCTTCTTTCGTTCGCTTGAAATTTATTGTTTATATCTGCAATGTTTTCTATCGTGCAACGTTCACTGTTTCTTGTAGCTCACTGGGTGTCCCAAAAAGTGTATCTCCCACCGTTGTTTCTCTAGACCACGTAAACAAAATAACACAAAGTAATGCAGCTTTACAGAACACAATTACGGAAAACACAGAACGTTGCCACAACTAGCCTTCAACAGCAAACACATACATATACAAAATACAAATATAATGACCGGGATAACATTACCTTATATTTACAACAGATTATATACTACAGTATTCATACTACAGTATCTATACTACAGATTATATGTTGTGTTTTATGTATGTATTTGCTTGCAGATGAGGCTAGTCGCCTCAAAGTCCTTTGTTTTCCGTAATTGTGTTATGAGAGCTGCATTACTGTGTATTATTTTATATTGTTTATATTTCCACAGCTTTACAGTAGTTCCGCTAATGTTATTCATATTTCTCTAGGCCAGAAGGTTCTTAGACATGTTGTATCTGGGGCAGTCGACAAGTACAGGTATTGATCGACTTACGACCTATGCAACTAACGACCATTCGAATTTACGACCACAATCACTAGCCATATTTGATTTCAGATTTATTTCTGCCTCAATTATCAGTCGAACGGCGTTGTCTGCAATCATCGGCGGTCGTTAACTAAGGACAGGGAAGCATGATGTTATGATGATGCTATGCTGCTATCCGGCGTCATCAATTTCTAAGAAATAACACGGTCACACTCAATAACCCTAGGTCCATTGACTTCCCCACGCGCGGCTAAAGCTTGTTGATTGGAGAGCTCTTCAGAGTTTGTGAAATTTATGATGAAAAAAAGAAACATACAATTCAGACAAAGCTCACCATGTTTATGAAAAATCCAACTCCGGTATCCCCAAATGCTGCCTTAGATGACGACATTAATGATCTGCAGCCAAGCACCTTCGTGGCTTAGAGGTTATGACTTTTCTCCGTAATCTCGTATACTCTCGTCGGTAACGTGATGACGGTGAGAATCAGCAGTGGTTCGGCCGCTCAGAAAACAAGGGCAAACTACTGAGCTTAATCTTGCCAAGAAATCAACATACAGCTGAAAGATGCTGGTGTTGACAGCGATGTCCTGTACAGGATATGCTATATATATATATATATATATATATATATATATATATATATATATATATATATATATATATATATATATAGCCAAGCACCAGTGGCCAATAAAATGTTTCGTACATGTTTATATAATCTGATGTTAATGGCAATTTGATTTGTTTTGCGATTGGGAAAATGTTTCCTATAGTATTTTCCACACCTGCATTTCGTATGTTTTGCAAATATTAAACCAGTTTTACAAGTACAGTTAATGCAGTGTTTTTCGTAAACCTGACGATATAAAAATAAGAAACAAAATGGTGTAGAGATGATACAATATTACAAATGGCACAAAATGAACATCGAAAATTATGATTTATAACAATAATAAAAGAAATTTATGATATAATTTAACTTAAATATGTTTATAACATCACTTCACATTCTGTACACATAGCGTACTCAACTGACGACCAAATCGTGTTACGACTGGTCGGGCGGAACCGATCGTGGTCGTAAGTCGAGCACTAGCTGTATGTGACTTTCTGTCTGCGGCGTTAATACCTAAGTCAACTTGGCTTATTTACCATTCTTGCATTGTGTGTCCATGTGGTTGTGTAATAGACTGTGTCCTGTTCTGAGGCGCAGAATAAAGTCTTGCTCTGGTATTGCCATAAATGGTACTCGTCTTGCTGGTATTGACGGCTTTCTGAATGATTTGATGATTATTTTCGTATGGTGCATGTGAAAGGTGCACCAGGTAGCTCTTCTGTCGGCCCTACATTAGCTAGTTGAAGAGCCTCTCTTATCATGATCTGAGTTGCACTATCTGTATATCTCAGGTATGGTCTCACAGAAATGAGGTATGCTTGGCATCCACCCTCTTGCCTTACAACTCCCTTAACTACAAATGTTTCTTATTCCAACTTCTTTCCCACTCGTTCTGTGATAATTAGGGACAGTATTTTCCTGGCATTACTTGTCACAGATATTGTCCTTTTGTTTCTCTCACTCTCTGTGTGAGCTCTCACGTAGTCCATACCGGACTGATTTTTGCGAGTGGGCCAGTGTTCCTAATATCACGGTCCCCCTGCTTCAAGTGAACCCACTTCGACATCTGAGGTGTTTGTAATTTACGTCCCCAGCGAATTCCTTGGACTGCCAGAGTAACTAACAACGATTGCCCGAAAGAGGCTAATGAAACTAGAACACAATATACAACAATAAGAAAGAGACAAACAGCTTTATTTGGTCATGTGATGAGAAGAGAGGTTTTGGAGAACATAGTGACAACTGGGAAGATCGAGGGCAAGAGAGGCAGAGGTAGAACAAGAGAATTGATGCTGGATGGATTGAGACGGTGGCACGGAGGAATATCGTCAGCAGAGTTGATCCAGAACACCAAAGACCGAGATCTGTGGAGAGCTATGAACGCCTACGCCAGCTGGCAGGACACTTGATGATGTTGATGATGAAGTCAAGGATGAGTCACAGTGTAAATCCATCTGTCCGGTGTAGGGCAAGAACGCACTGCCTCGCCATCAACGCACTGGAAATTTAACAGCGAGGGCTCTTTACATTTTCGGCCACGCTTCTTCCAGCTATAGTTCTCTGTTTGGGCCAGATCGTCTCTCTTTCGGAGACAAGTGTAGAGTACCGTGTGAGTGTCCTTATTATAGACCAGACTATAGTTTAACATCTTCACACATCGTCTTTATTTGAGAGACATGTGTAATGTATCATTGTTCGTTTCCGTACTCTAGACTAGACTCTACTGTTTCATATCTTCACACAACATGTGTTATTGCACGCAAACCATGATTCTAATATCTGAACAATATCAATACCTACAGATGTTTAGGACAGCAACTACCAAAAAAGATGCAGAAAACATGCTGGCAGCAATGGCCTGTTCTCGAAATACAGAGATTCTAAATCGGTAAGTCTACAAATCTTCTTGCATCATTACCACCGCTTGCCCATCGCCACAGGGCTTGAAGGTGATATATGACGTTGGATAAAGAATGACTTGCGCGATGAATTGGATTAGAGTGAGGAAGAGTTGCGCAATTCGTCGACCTCACTCTCTCGCCTGAATCCATCTGAATCCAGTGGCAGGCAAGTCAAGACAACTGGAGACGAATACAGGTGCAGTGGATGACCAGGGCGCTCTACGTGCCTTGCCGTGCTCATTACGTTCCACAACGCTTTGCAGGTAAACGCCGTTTTGCCCGTTGAATCAGGAATGATTTCTTCCGCGCAGTCTGCCGGATCCTGTCTTCACATGCTGGGTAGGCATACCCTAGTTCACCGCTTAGTTTGACACCAAATCGGCTACCCGCGCCTGGTTTAGGCAGTCTCTCACAGCTGTTGCCCGGGGGGTGGCCGCTGTCGCATGCTGACAGCTACTAGGAGCCACAGGCACGAGCTGGGTGTCAGACTTGGACCAGTGGGGGATGGGTCCTGAAAAGGGAGTGACAATGACATTTGTGTATTTGGGAAGTCACAACAGTCATCGTGCACACGGAAATTGATTACATAGAAAACCTTGTTAAACAACATTCACACTGAAACGTGATTACATAGACAACCTTATTTAACACATTCACAATGAGATGTAATTACATAGAAAACCGTATTTAGTTATGTAGTCGATGGTAAAAGACAAAGGGAGACAATCATAAAGACTGATGCTTCCTTCACTACGGTGCTAAGAGGTAAAGAGTAGTTCTGACTTCGTTACGGCCAAAGAAGAAAAATTGTGAAAAGAGAGAGGACTTCACACCGCCTCAACCAACAAAAAAAGATGATAGTAATTAGATAAGAAGATATTCGAGATCTCAGGCAGGGGCCTCAACTCTGGACTGACTGTCATATTTGAGACCCAGACATTGGATTAAGGTGTTAGATTGTGGTAGAAATAGTGACTGTAAAACTAAAAGAGACTAAACAAACGAATCAAAAACAGTACAAAAATAGCTCTTTATTTATCAACTGCTACAAATTCTGGTGACAATTTGCGTTCAAACACATTGAATAAAGCATTCAATAAGGGATGTTCAATTACAGATACAACAGACAACTGTATATATCAAACAACAACAGTGGGTAACACCCAACCAATCAACACCACTTAAGACAACAGGGTACACCAAATATCACAACACAGGTGCTCCAAATAATAGCTGGTTAGACTGACACTATAAAGAACTTTGACACAAGCAACACTGCACAGACAATAAGGCACTACAAAAACATAGGTTACACAACATAAACCCCAAGACGCGACATAAACAAGAGTTGTGACACAATTTACTATCCCACCAAGAACCCAGGCCTGCTGACACTAACTAGTCAGCCGCTCCTGTAACAATGGAAAACACAATCTATGATTATCATGGTAAAGACAACATATTAAACACATGAAGCAATGAGCACATGCAATATAACATTTGAATTAACCTACATATAACAAATGTCTTCCATCAAATTATCCACTTTGCTATTCCCTCTGGTTGTACTAAAGCTATCATGAGACTACATCTCTAATGGTTAAATGCAGGCAATCAATGCTGCATCATCAGATCACCTACTATTGTCTTCTCCAGTTGTGCCACTGCTGTCATGAGATTACACTTGATATTGCTAGGATAGAACACCTTCTAATGCAACAATCTCAGCCTGCTCCACCTCCCCATACAGCCCAGCATTCACTTACAGATTGTCTTCAGTTCAGGGAGGTCATTACCTACAGGTCTCTGGTCCAACACAACTTCTCATCCCCAACAGCACAGGCTGACAATATCCCCCATAAATGCCAATGTTACACAGCAACACTAATCAACTTGTCAAAATCAACACCGAACACAACTCAGCTACACCGGTGTACAACGACTCTAACAGGACAACACCATTTGAACATGTACATAGAGGACACAACTACAGTCCAATGCACCAACAGCAATCAAGCAGACATAGGATATGCAATTCAACATGACATCACCAGGACACACACCTTTGTACACCAACTAGACAACATCAATATACCATGACACCAGCAACAATCAGGACACAGGCTATAACATAAGTCACCGCCAACAACTCAGGCATATAACACATATCGCCACATAAAACATCACAATCATCAAATGATTGCTCTCACCATAGCCATCACCACAATCACAATCCCAATCATCTTAGCTGATATCAGCTACATGATCAGCCTCAACATAGTCATCACCACAATCATAATCACCATCACAATCATCAAATGGTCACTCTTACCATAGCCATCACTACAATCATAATACCCAATGTGCCACCTTTCCCCCATCTTCTGTCATTTAAATACCTAAACTTATGAGGGATGCCATATGATATAGGACACACTGCTCCTGCAATGTCCATGTTTTGATAAAGGATATCAACAACAATATGACATCACACACATTACCGCATGATATTATAAATTAATAACCAACAGGCAAAACATGTTCAACCGTGAAAAGCAATGGACACATATACCCAGTGGAATTACCATATTTGTAGAATGTGGCAATGTAACATTTGCACATAAAAGAATCACAACATTCACAGAAAGTTGAAGATAGACATGTATTACACAGGAACTCAACCGAGGAACTCTGAGGCTACTAAGACAGTTCATAAAATAAATACACCATAGTATCAAGTAAGAGTGCATCATCCATATGAGACAGGATCAAAGCATAACCATGTTCATGGGCAGAAACAGAACATCAGCACTAGTATAACAACCAGTGTACTATATATATTATGTCATAACCATGTTCATGGGCAGAAACAAAATATCAGCACTAGTATAACAACCAGTGTACTATATATATTATGTCATAACCATGTTCATGGGCAGAAACAAAATATCAGCACTAGTATAACAACCAGTGTACTATATATATTATGTCATAACCATGTTCATGGGCAGAAACAGAACATCAGCACTAGTATAACAACCAGTGTACTATATATATTATGTCCTTATTACACACTAATGCCAACTACACCAGTGTACTTTTATCTGTGAGTGGACAGCAAATGTGCAGTTATGCCCTCTATTTCCCATCATTCTTCCTACGATACCCCGGTTATACATTTTCTTCTCTTACGCTTCGTGTCGCATCGCAAGTGCATATATCTTTGCGAAAGGTGGTACGTAGCAATAAATCACACCCTTCCCCTGGTACAACAAACACCCTGTTTTACTACACATAAAACTCCCAGTTTGATACACTAGCACAAACACTACTGCATTCTGGTAGCAGATGTGACACCAGACTTCAATGCTAAATGAGAAACCCCTTTACCAATATCAGTTCCAGATGCACCTGCCTGTTCTCCCTCAGTAAAGCCACACTTCATTCGCAGTTACGATTACACAATGATTGCTGATACACACCCCGCGTATTAAGATGTATTATTTCCTACGCCTAGTGGCTATCTGCATAGCGTCCCTACAATTCAACACATTATTTCCTTTACTTCTATTTATTACCTACTTGTTCTAACTGCTTAGCTTAACCATTAACCCATCATTGCCACATATAACATGTAAGTACTTTTCCCTGCTTTATACATGTTATAAGTATTACACATATTATGGTTATTTTCCCCTACTCATGTTGCTTTGGAGTGTTCATACCCAACACTTGACCAAACATCCAATGTGATGCTCACCATTGTCACAGAATAATCCTGTAAACATATATTGCTGCTGTATACACATACACATATGATTCTCACCACTCTGTTGTTAAGTAACCTTCATTTCTAGCAACCTCACAAGCACTTACTCCCTTCCATGCCAACATGGCCTGCATGGCACCATGTGGCATTATTTCAGTCTTTACTATAAACTAATTTATGACCCCACACATTGTATATTTTGGTGAATCTCCCACATATCTATTTAGACAGTAACACATTAATGCCATAGGATAACCATGTAAAATAATTCCCAACAAAATAATCTTGTGCCAGCATGGCTGGCATGACATGACATCAGTCTCTACCATATTTAACCACCACCATCAATGACCTATTCTACATATTTCACATCACCATTGTCTGATTGCTGACATCTCTATGAATTAAATGTTATATTCCTAAAACCTCAGGGACGTTACATTGATCTGTAGAACAGCTCACTTTAGTAATACTCATCTACATTATCTATTTATATTTCTTTGTTCCTACCACTCTGCCTAACAGCTTTGTTCCCACACATCGGTTTTCCCACGTGAACGCTTTTCAAGCCTGTAACATGGCGTGTGCTGCGATTTAACAAATATTTATTAAATTAAACATTTTACACTTACAGCTTTTTCCTCTGACATATGTTGTTCAATGATGAACAGATGGGAAACCCCACATATCTCGTCTCAAGGCGGGCTGGCCACAAACTACACAGGGCCCCAGCGCCTGCCTTCCCACACCGCTGGCTGCTACAAGGAAAAATGGCCTCCGGTCTTTGTGATAAAGTGGCGTTTCCGGCGTGGCCAGGACCGTACGGTTTTCACAGACCAAACTAAGTGCCTTGGTTTGGCGCTGTGACAGTTAGTTAGTTAGTTAGTTAGTTAGTCGCAGTTCCAACTTCACAGCAACGGGTCGTATTTATCAACATGTATACTGAAATTGATTTCATCGCAGATAAAGTGCCTGGATTCCTGTAGAAACACATTATCTGAGTCTCGTGTGTAACCACTCTAGAGTCATTACTAGATGTGTCTGACTCGGTCGTGAAGAGTCCGTCACAGAAGTCACGACGTTTTGAACCTTCCTACTCCACTCATGCCGGCTTTCTGGCCTAGAGGTTAGAGACTTTTCTCCGTAATCTCGTTTACTCTCGTAAGTAACGTGACGACGATGAGAATCAGCAATGGTTCGAATCGCGCCTGTAACTTACTGGGTATGTGAGCCGGCCGCTCAGAAAGCAATGGCAAACTACTGAGCGTAATCTTGCCAAGAAACCAACATCACCTGAAAGATGCTGATGTTGACAGCAATGTCCTGTAAAGGATATGCAAACAGTTTTACTCCACTCATACACTTACCGGACTGTCATGCATGCATCGCCATATTCGACCTTCATTCGCCGATGAATTTCTATAGTTTCACCCCTTCACTGATGGCAAGGTTATTGTAATTTCTATCACACTTTTCATGTTTTCATTTGAATTCCCTTCGTAGAAAGTCTTAATAAACATTATTCAGGGGGACTTGTGTGTTAAATAATAGAATAGACAATGATTTTTGAATATCTAGCATGCATTAACTAGCAGAAAACATCAACATGTGTATATGTAGTAGGCATAACTTACAGAATATACACGTATTTGCTCGTATCTGTACAGTAAACCGACGTAACCAACATTTCTACATGACTAGAGCGCACTGGGCATTCAGAACTATCGCTATATATCTAGAACAAAAAGAAGAAACGATCAGTTCTACATAGCTAGAGCGCACTAGGAATTCAGAACTATAGCTAAATATGTAAACAAAATCCAGCAGCCACCAGTTCTACATGGCTAGAGGGCATTGAGATTTTAGAACTATAGCTAAATATGTAAACAAAATCCAGCAGCCATCAGTTCTACATGGCTAGAGGGCATTGAGATTTTAGAACTATAGCTAAATATGTAAACAAAATCCAGCAGCCACCAGTTCTACATGGCTAGAGGGCATTGAGATTTTAGAACTATAGCTAAATATGTAAACAAAATCCAGCAGCCACCAGTTCTACATGGCTAGAGGGCATTGAGATTTTAGAACTATAGCTAAATATGTAAACAAAATCCAGCAGCCATCAGTTCTACATGGCTAGAGGGCATTGAGATTTTAGAACTATAGCTAAATATGTAAACAAAATCCAGCAGCCATCAGTTCTACATGGCTAGAGGGCATTGAGATTTTAGAACTATAGCTAAATATGTAAACAAAATCCAGCAGCCACCAGTTCTACATGGCTAGAGGGCATTGAGATTTTAGAACTATAGCTAAATATGTAAACAAAATCCAGCAGCCATCAGTTCTACATGGCTAGAGGGCATTGAGATTTTAGAACTATAGCTAAATATGTAAACAAAATCCAGCAGCCATCAGTTCTACATGGCTAGAGGGCATTGAGATTTTAGAACTATAGCTAAATATGTAAACAAAATCCAGCAGCCACCAGTTCTACATGGCTAGAGGGCATTGAGATTTTAGAACTATAGCTAAATATGTAAACAAAATCCAGCAGCCATCAGTTCTACATGGCTAGAGGGCATTGAGATTTTAGAACTATAGCTAAATATGTCAACAAAATCCAGCAGCCATCAGTTCTACGTAGCTAGAGCGCACTGGGCATTCAGAACTATAGCTAAATATGTAAACAAAATCCAGCAGCCACCAGTTCTACATGGCTAGAGGGCATTGAGATTTTAGAACTATAGCTAAATATTTAAACAAAATCCAGCAGCCATCAGTTCTACATGGCTAGATGGCATTGAGATTTGGAACTATAGCTATACATGTAGAGACCAAAAGGCACAATGTCAGCGATCGGCCTCATGCCGGCCCCTTTACTTCCCACCATATTTCTTGGTACCCACTTTAGACTGCGTCGACCTGAGAGCCCATCAAGTTTGAAAAGTCGAAAACATCGACCACCGACCAGCTGCGGATAAAACCCCAGACCACGGTTACGTAGGCGAGAGTGGAACTCGCTACATTACCGCGGCTCCTAGTGTAGGAAGCAGATAAACAGAGCTATGGACAGGAGAGGTGGGAGGTGGTGTGCTATAGACGATGTCAGAGACATTGACAGGACAGGTGGGAAGTAGTGTGCTATAGACGATGTCAGAGACATGGACAGGAGAGGTGGGAGGTGGTGTGCTATAGACGATGTCAGAGACATTGACAGGACAGGTGGGAAGTAGTGTGCTATAGACGATGTCAGAGATATGGAGAGGACAGGTGGGAAGTGGTGTGCTATAGACGATGTCAGAGACATGGAGAGGACAGGTGGGAAGTGGTGTGCTATAGACGATGTCAGAGACATGGACAGGAAAGGTGGGAAGTGGTGTGCTATAGACGATGTCAGAGACATGGACAGGACAGGTGGGAGGTAGTGTGCTATAGACGATGTCAGAAACATGGACAGGACAGGTGGGAGGTGGTGTGCTATAGACGATGTCAGAGACATGGACAGGAAAGGTGGGAAGTGGTGTGCTATAGACGATGTCAGAGACATGGACAGGACAGGTGGGAGGTAGTGTGCTATAGACGATGTCAGAAACATGGACAGGACAGGTGGGACGTAGTGTGCTATAGACGATGTCAGAGACATGGACAGGAAAGGTGGGAAGTGGTGTGCTATAGACGATGTCAGAGACATAGAGAGAACAGGTGGGAAGTGGTGTGCTATAGACGATGTCAGAGACATGGACAGGAAAGGTGGGAAGTGGTGTGCTATAGACGATGTCAGAGACATGGACAGGACAGGTGGGAGGTAGAGTGCTATAGACGATTTCAGAAACATTGACAATAAGTGAAAAATATGTGTACTGTCTATTTCAGGTATTTGAACGCCCTAATCACGGACAATACGACGTTTACAGCAGATCAAGCGAATATCGCCCTGCGGAAGGTGATAACCACAGAAGAAGGGAGAGCTTTGGCCTGGAACTTCGTGAAGACACATTACCAAGATTTGCAAAATATGTAAGTACCAACAACGATGTGATTAGAATGAGCAAGCACGGGATAGGGCTAGAAATTTTTACACATTACATCGCAAACAGTGGAAGAGGCTGGTACTTTATGTCGTATTTTATTTTATATGGTATGTCGTCCCTGGGGTGAGGGGAATCAACATCAACATCCTTTTGCCCCCAAATCACTATCTTGAGGATCTTCTTGATTTATGTCTACAAAACCCCGTCGGTCCCTGGATACCTTCCTCTCTCTCTCTCTCTTTTACTATTGTATCAAGCCCCCTCTCATTCTTTTCCCAAAACACACTAAACAACACTGGCTCTTACAAAACCACAATTTAGTTTAATAGAGAAAAGTGTAATGTATGTGCAAAGTGTATGAGTAGAATGTCTGTCATATAATCTAGTGTGTATGCAGAATCAAACCGAACAGCAAAGTGTCCTGAATTTACTGTGATGTAAACTATCACGTAAGAAACACACTTCTAATCATCATGTCCTGCTCAGCAGAGGCCAGGTTCCTGCAGACCATCTGTGTTATGGGCCCAGTGCAAAAGCCTCTCAGTAAACTCTGCCTTCAATACTTGAGTCATCACTTTCTATGAATTTGTTGCTAGCTTCTTGGTAGAATAACGTGAAACAATCGAGTGGAACCTGTTGAATGGAGAACACACCTGGTGAGAGCAACCCAATTCTGACCTTTATTAGGTGAGTGAAGGCCACCTGCCACACTCAGAAAAAATAACAGAGAACCAAACTCTGTCATAAGGCCGAGGAGTTCATCACTTCGGTCTCAGTCATGGTAAGACAAGGAAAGACTAAAGGAAACGGGTAGAAACCCAGCAGATGCCCTACTGGAGGATCCTACCATATCACATTCCCTTCATCCCTCCCAACCATCCTCAATCTCTCTAAATATTATCCCACTACATTGTCCTTAACTCACTGAGTTAAATGATATCTCACACCAGCTAGTTTAAGCTACGCGATAGGCTACTGTTGCCGACGCTCTTATAATACGTTCTAACACCGCACAGTACTGCACTCTATTCCTAAGAATAATCTAAGTTAGATATGTTTAATAGAATACCATATAGTTATTCCTGTTGTAGATGGAGACTATGAAATCACAGACTGGATCGATGTCCGCCGATATACATCAACAATAGACACTATAGTCTCTCTCTCTATAGGAACAACAAGGAATATTGCACACATCCGTAGAAGCGCTACTCAAAGTTGTTTACCTCAACCGTATTTATACTGGGTATAAATGACGTCACAAAACTGTCTAGAAGCTAGACCGTCTAGAATCTATTTTTCTCTCTCTTTTTTAGACTGAGTGGAAACATCCCGCCGTCTATTTCGCTTTCATCTGGGGACCTGTCCCGGCACTTCAGAGAGTCCCGCTAGTCTGTAATCTGGGGAATCATTTCCCCACAACAAAAGAACTAGCCGACTTCTGCCCAGACATTCCGTCTACAACTTCAAAGGATGGCTGCCGCCTTGCAGACGGATGGCGCTATAGTCCCTCCTCGAGCAACAACATATTAAAGAAATGCCGACTGTGTGTAGACGTTTGGCGCGACTTTCTGTCATCGATCGAAACCTTCAAGTTTTTAATGTGACACTTTACTTGACTAAGGTGTGCTGATACTGAATAAATGAGCAAGCAGAGGATAGGGCTAGCAATATATATATATATATAAGATATGGAAGGAATCAACATTGTGGGAAGATACAGCAAATAACATTAGATTTGCAGATGATACAGTCTTGATTGCAGACAGGTTGAACGGTTCAGTGGACTCTCCAGGTACCAGGTATCTGATATGTGGTGATTTCAACGCCCGCCCCAAGGAATGGGACAGGTCGGGAGAGAACAGACAGGGTACTGCTCTTGCTGAGGCACTGCTTGAGTCGGATGACGGGACACCCACTAGGCTAGCAATGTAGACCGGGGGACCCAGACATGGTCATCGACCTGGCACTTGTATCCCAAGAGGCGGCATCAGATATAAAATGGAGCGTCCATGGAGAGACCACCTCCCCTGTTCTGTGCTGATATTTAAGTCCAGCATAGTTAGGGCTATAAGAGCTCGCAGGGCATTCAGTTATGATCGCGACCACTCTTCGCTCTTGGGGCGCCATAGATCACAGAGAATATCTAAACCAACAAGAAGAATCTTCACCCAACCACCAGGGTGCACACCGGAGGTGGAGAATTCATAGAGGGAAAAGAGGGCGGCCATGAGGAATTGGCAGAGGGTGGAAGAGGCTGAAAGGTATAAAAAGTAAAGGTGTAGGATTTTAAACACCAGGCAGCAGAGGCAAAGAGGATTAATTGGGAACAGTTTAATGTGCTGGTGTACAAACAGGGCCGAAACAGGACCAGTTTGGCGAAAGACTTACAGTTGGCAGTAAACAGGGCTGCGGGGTGGTGCAGGGCTGCAGGGGCCATTATACACCCAGACAAGGCATCGGTTGTGTGGTACTCCTTGCATAACCGGATCGGCAAGGCAGACGTCCCTGGTATTACGTTGAATGGATGTCCTCTTAGTCGAGAGAGTAAATTGAAGTACTTGGGTATCACCTTTGACAGGTGTTTGTCTTTTAAGGATCATGTGGAGGACTTGGTGGTGATGGCTGATAGGGACTTATTGCATTGAGGGCTATGGTAGCAACAGGGGTAGATCAGAGGATGCTGTACAGGCTCTTTCAGCAGTTAATAATTTCTTTCATTGAGTATGGTTTGGGGCTGCTGACAGTATCAAAGAGCCAGCTTGAAAGGTTACTGCCATGCGGTTAAACCTGGAGTGCACAAAGGACACACCAATTATATGCATGAGGCATATCCTGGCGCTACCAACAATGACGGATAGGCATAGGGTCCTTCAGGCCAAATGGTACCTGAGAGTTGCCGCAGATAGGGATTACCCGTTGCATGCAGCAATGGATATGGTCAAGGGTCATAGACTAAGGCGAGGTAGGTCGTGGATGGCACAGGCGGAACTTTCTATACGTCAGGTGTGTGATCTAGAGACCATCAATCGTGAAAGAGAGTGGGTTGAAGCTCTGGAAGACATCACGGACTGGCACAATGTAATAATAACACTGGGTCGTGAGTGCAGAGAATGGGCAGCGGGACGCACTGAGTTTGAGGTGTAATAGCTGATCCAGATCAACACACATCAAGGTGACATAGTCATCTACACCGATCGGTCAGTGGTGAGAAACAGACGTAGTGGCTGGGGATTTATTGCAAAGGCTAATTGACGAGTCTTGAAAAAGGAGAGTCTGGCATATGAGACTACGACTTCCAGCATGAGAATGGAGGTGTAGGCAGTATCAGCGGCATTCCGGTAGCTAGAGGAGACAACTTAACACACGTTGTATTCATTACGTATTCAAAGAGTATGCTTAGTAAGGTGGAGAAAGGAATGTTTCGTGTGGAATGGCTCTCGTCGCTTCAGAGGTCACAGATTGTGAGAATTGCATGGATATTTTGCCCTAGCCATGCGGGGGTACGGGGGAATGAACAAGCTTATAGGCTAGCAGGGAATGTACCTCTTGGTGGTAGTATGCCTGTGGACAAGGGGGAGGTGGTCGTGCGCTTGTGGGACCAGGTGGAGAAGGCGGAGGAACAGATTGAGAACCCATATGTGGAAAGAATGAGATTGCGGGAGATCGGCAGGGGTTCTGGAAGAATCTCAAAGCTGAGAGGGAAGACCAGGAGAACTTTTAATCAGATAGCGGTGGGAACGATTAGTAGTATGACTCTTCGCTGGCTGTTGAACGAGGGGACGGAGCACGTATGGGAATGTCCTGAGTGCAGTGATGTCGGTTTTTGACTCAACTCAACTCAACTCAACTCAGCTCAACTTGATTGCAGACAATGAACAGGACCTGCAACATTTAGTAGATGTGTTTGTTGCACACAGTGAGCAACTAGGGTTAGAATTAAATAGTAGGAAGACACAGATTATGGTCGTCACTGGGAAGAAGGAAATACCACAATGTGATATAAATGGGCATATTATTAAGCAAGTTAATCGGTACAGTTTTCTTGGCACAGTCATAACATATGATAGGGGATGCATTGAAGAGATTAGAACAAGAATCGCCATGGAGAAAGTAGTCTTTAGAAAGATGAAAAACATTCTGACCAATAAGAAGATGTCAATTGAAACGAGAAAAAGAGTGTTGAGGTGCTACATAGAACCTGTACTTTTGTATGGTTATGAAGCGTGGACAATGAGCATTCAAGCTCAACGTTGGCTGTGGAAATGTGGTTTCTGAGGAAAATGCAAAGAATACCATGGACAGGCAGAAAAAACCAATGAACAAGTCCTTCAAGGATCAAATGAAGATCGTAAGTTAGACGCAGACAGTCAAAACTTTTTGGGCATGTTATGAGAAGAAACGGCTTGGAGAACTTGGTGACAACTGGCAAGATCGAAGGGAAGCGAGAAAGGGGAAGACCGAGAAATAAATACCTGGATGGCTTGGCCACGTGGCATGGCCGAGACAGGAACACGGAGCTGATCCACGACTCTGGTGATCGAGTGAGATGGCAAAACATGACCGCCCACGCTTATCGGTATTACACATGATGGATGGATATATATTAGGAGCGTTCATTTGAAATCCGTTCGTGCCGCACCGCGTGTAACTGCATACGTTGAACATGATCATGCCATAGTCATGTGATAAGTACTGAACAATGAATAAAAGAGCACGTGCTTATCGCCACATGATGTATAGGTTCTGTTTTTGGCTGTTGAGAAAATGGCCGGGTTGATCCAAAATCCATCCAAAGAAGCTCAACGAGCGGTTATTCAGTTTCTTTCATTTGAAGGATATAAACCAGTGGACATTCATTGAAGACTGCAGGCAGCGTACGGTAACAAATGTGTGTTGAATACAACGGTGACAGATTGGGCAGGAATGTTTCGGAAAGGACGTCAGATCACAACAGATCTTCGACGGCCGGGTCAAGCGCATATTGTTGCAACAGAAACAACCATCGCCAAAAAGTGATGCAGCAGTACAGATAAACCGTTGTCGAAGCATACGTTCGCTAGCGAAAGAATTTGATGTGTCAATTGGGACAATTCAAAAGGTCGTTCTAAGAAACTGCAATATCGGAGGGTGTGTTCACAGTGGGTACCACGGATGTTGACCGACCACTTAAAAGAGGAACGCATGGGATGGTGTTTGAACCACTTGCTGCGTTACAGAGTGGAGGGTGATGCATTTCTCTTCCTCATAGTGGCAGGCGATAAATCATGGTGTCACCACTTTTTAGCCGAGCAGCAAAAGAGAGAGAGAGAGAGAGAGAGAGAGAGAGAGAGAGAGAGAGAGAGAGAGAGAGAGAGAGAGAGAGAGAGAGAGAGAGAGAGAGAGAGCATGCAATGGATACATGCTGGATCGCTGAAAAATTCAAGTTGCAGGTGTCCGCTGGTAAGGTTATGCTGAGCGCATTTTTTGACCATGAAGGGCTATTGTTTGCCGACTTTAAAGAACCTGGTGTCAACATCAACTCTACCTACTACTTGCAAACACTAGACAAGCTGCAAAAAGCCATAAAGAATAAACGACCCGTCATGCTTTCTCGCGGAGTGATTTTGTTGCACGACAATGCTTGTCCGCATGTTGCAAATATTGTGCAGGAAACATTAGCTTGGAAGAAGTGGGAAATTCTGCAACATCCAGCCTATAGTCCTGATTTGTCACCCTGTGATTTTCAATTGTTCGGACCTCTAAAAACAGCTCTCAAGGGGCAACGATTTCACACAGATGCAGTCCTAAAGAACGCGGTAAATACTTGGTTCAGTGAGAACCACAATCCTATTTTGCGGACGGCATTTGACGTCTACATAAGCAATGGGATTCTTGCCTGAATGCCTACGGCGACTTCTTCTGACCAATCCATGGTGCATAATCCATTAAAAATGAATGCTTTGTTTAATTCTACCACACCCGTTAATGTTTCTATCATGCTTTAGTAATAAAGACATTGGAAGGGGTTCAAATTAACGACCTTTATCTATCTTTCTATCTATCTATGTATCTATCTATCTATCTATCTATCTATCTATCTATCTATCTATCTATCTATCTATCTATCTATCTATCTATCTATCTATCCATCCATCCATCCATCCATCCATCCATCCATCCATCCATCCATCCATCCATCCATCCATCCACCCATCTATCTATCTATCTATCTATCTATCTATCTATCTATCTATCTATCTATCTATCTATCTATCTATCTATCTATCTATCTATATGTCACCGGAGGAATAATATAGGGACAGGAAGATGTTATTTCCTATACTTAAGTGCTCAAAGACAAAGAAGCGCAACACTGACTTTTAATGGGCCAGAGAAGAAAAGGACAATAAGAAGAAATAGAGAAAGAGCACTGTGTATATTCTCCTCTGTTAACAAGAAAAGGGGTAGAATTTAGACAGAAGATTCCAGGAGTTCTTAGGGCGGGGGATATACTGTTGTACACCCCAGACAGAAGATTACACTGCTGGACTGTAACAGGATCAATGAGTTTACACAACACACTACAGACTAAACAAAACAAATTAAGAACAACAAAATTAGGTTTTTATTGACAGAACTGCATGATTTGGTGACAAACAGGCATCTTGACATGTCACATAACTGACATGTACAGAAATGGGAACCTATGTTCCCACAGTAATCACTGCTGCCTAACATCGCTATGCACATGACTAGGTACCCATCTCCTTAAACCAACAAGAACATGGCAACAACAGAGCCTCAACGTAAACAACAACGATAACAGCAGGTATGGACTCTCTGTTGTAATCATCTCAGGACTCATGGACAGTTGGTACATACAGAAATGGGAATCGGAAATCCCACAGTTAAAGATAACTGCTGCCTAGTACTAACTACAGGGGCGGTCTCTAAATGACAGTGAGACCTCAATCATGTTCAGTTGAGTCGAAGGGCACCCTCGATACCCACACAAGACACCCGCACCACATAAGTCGACTGGGACCAGACACAGCGAAAAACCATAACATAACGAATAAAAAACCTATAACCCTAACAGCAGAGATATAGTGACATAAACAGGTATACAAATGGGGATATGAAAGGGAGTGTGAGTGGCCTACGACATTAACCAGAGCCGGGGCTCAAGTTTGCTCTACAAACCACAAACATGGCCAGGGGTCACTACCAAGAGTGGGCTTACAAATTGCCAGTCATTTTGATGGATTTCCTCTGTCCTCGTGTGTGGACCACACAAGCCAGTCTTGGTTAAATCTAAAGGCATTTGTGACTCCCTGCTCTGGTCCAGTGACTGGGGAGGGCTGGTTAAAGCCTCCCTATTCTATACTACAGCGATCTACATAATCGCTCCTTCGGCCACGGTTGTCTGGTTTGGAGAGACCGGGAAACTGACACGCGCCTCCTCTATTTATCCTCGCTTCCAGAGCGGCTTCCCATCGTACCCCAGGGCACTGCAAGGGATGCTGGCACTGGTAACATCATCATCATCATGTATCGCGCCAGACGATTACACATATACACACATTACATCTCATAGAGTTGAAGAGGCTGGTACTGGACTAAGTTGCACTGATATTGAATAAATGACTTGAGCTCCGTCCAGAACCGACATCTCACAGAGTGGAAGATGCTGGTACTGGACTAAGATGTACTGATGTTGAATAAATGACTTGAGCCAGAACCGACGTCTCACAGAGTGGAAGAGGCTGGTACTGGACTAAGATGTGCTGATGTTGAATAAATGACTTGAGCATAGTCCAAAACCGACATCTCATAGAGTTGAAGAGGCTAGTACTTGGCTAAGATGTGCTGATGTGGAATACATGACTTGAGCATAGTCCAAAACCGACATCTCATAGAGTGGAAGAGGCTGGTACTGGACTAAGATGTGCTGATATTGAATAAATTATTTGAGCAGAGTCCAGAATCGACATCACAGCACTGGGGACGGAGTTCAGCATGGCCGAATGGATAAGAGAGCTTGTTATTAAACATCCTGTGTGATGATGCTGAGGTAGGGGGTCAGCCTGTACATCTGTGAGTTGAACTAAAATGTTGATTTGTTGTCCTTGACTTGGAGACGTCACTTACAAATACCTCTGAAGTCGAAGTGGGTTCGCCTGAGGCCGAGGGACACTGTAAAAGAGACAGCTAATCAACGACTGTGGTAATCGAGTGAGATGGCAAAACATGACCGGCCACGATTACCGGCATGGCACATTATGATGATGAGTATCGGTCGTATCCGCTGGTCACTCCCTAGGGCACCATTCTCTGCCATGATGAGTTTTTGTTCTTCTACATATTTATACACAATACCGAAGATCCCTGCCCATATCTGCCTTATCATGCACCAGACCCCAACCAGCGATACAGATCCAGACAATATGTCCACCTGTTCATTCCCCAATACACCAGCATATCCTGCGGACCGGATCAACGCATACAGATTTTAAATTGACACCGAGTAGTGACAAGACATTTTTGTAGTCTATTCAGACAGTACTTCCCCACTAACGCGATTGTAACCAAGAATGTCTTTATTATAATATCAAGACAAAAGATTGTAAACAACCAAGTCGTTATTATGAAATCAAGACAAAAGATTGTAACCTAATACGTATTTACTATAACATAAAGACAAAATATTGTAACCTAACATGTCTTTATTATGACATCAAAACAAAAGACTGTAACCTAATATGTCATTTTATGACATCAAGACAAAAGATTGTAACCTAACATGTCTCTATGGTATGAGCGCAGTGACACAAGGGTTCGATGTTCACCCTCGTCGTTAGCGACGGGGGAGATGAGCGGAGTTGGCTAACCACCTAGTCCTCGATGCATTCTAACCTACACAATATGTTGGTCATAGACATTCACATCACAACATCAAGCTCCCCTAGCCTTCAACATCCCCACAGTAAGCTCCCCTAGACTTCAGCATCCCCACAGTAAGCTCCCCTAGCCCTTCACATAACCACAGTAAGCTCCCATAGCCATTCACATAACCACAGCAGGCTCCCCTAGCCCTTCACATAACCACAGTAAGCTCCCCTAGCCCTCCACATAACCACAGTAAGCTCCCCTAGCCCTTCACATAACCACAGTAAGCTCCCCTAGCCCTCCACATAACCACAGTAAGCTCCCCTAGCCCTTCACATAACTACAGCAGGCTCCCTATCCCTTCACATAATCAAAGTAAACTCCCCTAGCCCTTCACACCCCCACAGAAGGCTACCCTAGCCCTTCACATCCCCACAGTAAGCTCCCCTCGTCCTTCACATCCCCACAGTAAGCTCCCCTAATCATTCACATCCCCACATTAAGCTCCCCTAATCCTTCACATCCCCACAGTAAGCTCCCCTAATCCTTCACATCCCCACAGTAAGCTTCCATAGTCCTTAACATTCCCATAGAAAGCTCTCCTAATCCTTCACATCCCCACAGTAAGCTCCCCTAATACTTCACAACCCCAGAGTAAGCTCTCCTAGCCCTTCACATCCCCACAGTAAGCTCCCCTAGTCCTTCACACCCCCACAGCAAGCTCCCCTAATCCTTCACATCCCCACAATAAGCTCCCCTAGTCCTTCACATTCCCACAGTAAGCTCCCCTAATCCTACACATCCCCACAGTAAGCTCCCCTAATCCTTCACATCCCCACAACAAGCTCCCCTAGACCTCCACATCCCCACAATAAGCTCCCCTAATACTTCACATCCCCACAGTAAGCTCCTCTAATCCTTCACATCCCCACAGTAAGCCCCCCTAGCCCTTCACATAACCACAGTAAGCGCCCCTAATCCTTCACATCCCAACAATAAGCTCCCCTAGTCCTTCACATCCCCACAGTAAGCTCCCCTAATCCTTCACATCCCCACAGTAAGCTCCCCTAGCCCTTCACGTCCCCACAGTAAGCTCCCCTAGTCCTTCACATCCTGACAGTAAGCTCCCCTAGTCCTTCACATCCCCACAGCAAGCTCCCCTAGTCCTTCACGTCCCCACAGTAAGCTTCCCTAGTCCTTCACGTCAACACAGTAAGCTCCCCTAGTACTTCACATTCCCACACTAAGCTCCCCTAGTCCTTCACGTCCCCACAGCAAGCTCCCCTAGTCCTTCACGTCCCCACAGTAAGCTCCCCTAGTCCTTCACATCCTCACAGTAAGCTCCCCTAGTCCTTCACATCCCCACAGCAAGCTCCCCTAGTCCTTCACGTCCCCACAGTAAGCTCCCCTAGTCCTTCACGTCCCTACAGTAAGCTCCCCTAGTCCTTCTCATCCCAACAATAAGCTCCCATAGTCCTTCACGTCCCCACAATAAGCTCCCCTAGTCCTTCACATCCCCACAGTAGCTCCCCTAATCCTTCACATCCCCACAGTAAGCTCCCCTAGTCCTTCACATCCCCACACTAAGCTTCCCTAGTCCTTCACGTCCCCACAGCACGCTCCCCTAGTCCTACACGTCCCCACAGTAAGCTCCCCTACTCCTTCACATCCCCACACTAAGCTCCCCTAGTCCTAGACATTCCCTCAGCAAGCTCCCCTAGTCCTAGATATCCCAAAAGCAAGCTCCCCTAGTCCTACGTATCCCCACAGCAATCTCCCCTAGTCCTTCACATCCCCACAGCAAGCCCCACTAGTTCTACGTGTCCCCACAGCAAGCTCCCCTATTCCTTCACATCCCCACAGCAAGCTCTCTTAGTCCTACACATCCCCACAGCAAGCTCCCCTAGTCCTACACATCCCCACAGTAAGCTCCCCTAGTCCTTCACATCCCCACAGCAAGCTCCCTTAGTCCTTCACCTCCCCACAGTATGCTCCCGTAGCCCTACGTATCCCCACAGCAAGCTCCCCTAGCCCTTCACATCCCCACAGGAAGCTCCCCTAGTCCTTCACATCCCCACAGGAAGCTACCCTAGTCCTACGTGTCCCCAAAGTAAGCTCCCCTAGTCCTTCACATCCCCACAGCAAGCTCCCCTAGTCCTACACATCCCCACAGCAAGCTCCCCTAGTCCTAAATATCCCCACAGTAAGCTCCCCTTGTCCTTCACATCCCCACAGCAAGCTCCCCTAGTCCTTCACATCCCCACAGCAAGCTCCCTTAGTCCTACGTGTCCCCACAGTAAGCTTCCCTAGTCCTTCACATCCCCACAGCAAGCTCCCCTAGTCCTACGTGTCCCCACAGCAAGCTCCCCTAGTCCTTCACTTCCCCACAGCAAGCTCCCCTAGTCTTACGTGTCCCCACAGTAAGCTCCCCTAGTCCTTCACATCCCCACAGCAAGCTCCCTTAGTCCTACGTGTCCCCACAGCAAGCTCCCCTAGTCCTTCACATCCCCAGAGCAAGCTCCCCTAGTCCTACGTGTCCACACAGCAAGCTCCCCTAGTCCTTCACATCCCCAGAGCAAGCTCCCTTAGTCCTACATGTCCCCATAGCAAGCTTCCCTAGTCCTTCACATCCCCAGAGCAAGCTCCCCTAGTCCTACGTGTCCCCACAGTAAGCTCCCCTAGTCCTTCACATCCCCAGAGCAAGCTCCCCTAGTCCTACGTGTCCCCACAGCAAGCTCCCCTAGTCCTTCACATCCCCACAGCAAGCTCCCCTAGTCCTTCACGTCCCCACAGTAAGCTCCCCTAGACCTTCACGTCCCCACAGTAAGCTCCCCTAGTCCTTCTCATCCCAACAATAAGCTCCCCTAGTCCTTCACGTCCCCACAGTAAGCTCCCCTAGTCCTTCACATCCCCACAGTAGCTCCCCTAATCCTTCACATCCCCACAGTAAGCTCCCCTAGTCCTTCACATCCCCACACTAAGCTTCCCTAGTCCTTCACGTCCCCACAGCACGCTCCCCTAGTCCTGCACGTCCCCACAGTAAGCTCCCCTAGTCCTTCACATCCCCACACTAAGCTCCCCTAGTCCTAGATATCCCCAAAGCAAGCTCCCCTGGTCCTAGATATCCCCACAGCAAGCTCCCCTAGTCCTACGTATCCCCACAGCAAGCTCCCCTAGTCCTTCACATCCCCACAGTAAGGTCCCCTAGTCCTTCACATCCCCACAGCAAGCTCCCTTAGTCCTTCACCTCTCCACAGTATGCTCCCGTAGCCCTACGTATCCCCACAGCAAGCTCCCCTAGCCTTTCACATCCCCACAGGAAGCTCCCCTAGCCCTTCACATCCCCACAGGAAGCTCCCCTAGTCCTACGTGTCCCCACAGTAAGCTCCCCTAGTCCTTCACATCCCCACAGCAAGCTCCCCTAGTCCTACACATCCCCACAGCAAGCTCCCCTAGTCCTAATTATCCCCACAGTAAGCTCCCCTTGTCCTTCACGTCCCCACAGCACGCTCCCCTAGTCCTGCACGTCCCCACAGTAAGCTCCCCTACTCCTTCACATCCCCACACTAAGCTCCCCTAGTCCTAGATATCCCCACAGCAAGCTCCCCTAGTCCTAGATATCCCAAAAGCAAGCTCCCCTAGTCCTACGTATCCCCACAGCAAGCTCCCCTAGTCCTTCACATCCCCACAGCAAGCTCCACTAGTTCTAGGTGTCCCCACAGCAAGCTCCCCTATTCCTTCACATCCCCACAGCAAGCTCTCTTAGTCCTACACATCCCCACAGCAAGCTCCCCTAGTCCTACACATCCCCACAGCAAGGTCCCCTAGTCCTTCACATCCCCACAGCAAGGTCCCCTAGTCCTTCACATCCCTACAGCAAGCTCCCCTAATCCTTCACATCCCCACAGTAAGCTCCCCTAGTCCTTCACATCCCCACAGCAAGCTCCCCTAGTCCTACACATCCCCACAGCAAGCTCCCCTAGTCCTAAATATCCCCACAGTAAGCTCCCCTTGTCCTTCACATCCCCACAGCAAGCTCCCCTAGTCCTTCACATCCCCACAGCAATCTCCCTTAGTCCTACGTGTCCCCACAGTATACTTTCCTAGTCCTTCACATCCCCACAGCAAGCTCCCCTAGTCCTACGTGTCCCCACAGCAAGCTCCCCTAGTCCTTCACTTCCCCACAGCAAGCTCCCCTAGTCTTACGTGTCTCCAGAGTAAGCTCCCCTAGTCCTTCACATCCCCACAGCAAGCTCCCTTAGTCCTACGTGTCCCCACAGCAAGCTCCCCTAGTCCTTCACATCCCCAGAGCAAGCTCCCCTAGTCCTACGTGTCCTCACAGCAAGCTCCCCTAGTCCTTCACATCCCCAGAGCAAGCTCCCTTAGTCCTACATGTCCCCACAGCAAGCTTCCCTAATCCTTCACATCCCCAGAGCAAGCTCCCCTAGTCCTACGTGTCCCCACAGTAAGCTCCCCTAGTCCTTCACATCCCCAGAGCAAGCTCCCCTAGTCCTACGTGTCCCCACAGCAAGCTCCCCTAGTCCTTCACATCCCCACAGCAAGCTCCCCTAGTCCTTCACGTCCCCACAGTAAGCTCCCCTAGTCCTTCACGTCAACACAGTAAGCTCCCCTAGTCCTTCACATCCCCACACTAAGCTCCCCTAGTCCTTCACGTCCCCACAGCAAGCTCCCCTAGTCCTTCACGTCCCCACAGTAAGCTCCCCTAGTCCTTCACATCCTCACAGTAAGCTCCCCTAGTCCTTCACATCCCCACAGCAAGCTCCACTAGTCCTTCACGTCCCCACAGTAAGCTCCCCTAGTCCTTCACGTCCACACAGTAAGCTACCCTAGTCCTTCTCATCCCAACAATAAGCTCCCCTAGTCCTTCACGTCCCCACAGTAAGCTCCCCTAGTCCTTCACATCCCCACAGTAGCTCCCCTAATCCTTCACATCCCCACAGTAAGCTCCCCTAGTCCTTCACATCCCCACACTAAGCTTCCCTAGTCCTTCACGTCCCCACAGCACGATCCCCTAGTCCTGCACGTCCCCACAGTAAGCTCCCCTAGTCCTTCACATCCCCACACTAAGCTCCCCTAGTCCTAGATATCCCCACAGCAAGCTCCCCTGGTCCTAGATATCCCCACAGCAAGCTCCCCTAGTCCTACGTATCCCCACAGCAAGCTCCCCTAGTCCTTCACATCCCCACAGTAAGGTCCCCTAGTCCTTCACATCCCCACAGCAAGCTCCCTTAGTCCTTCACCTCCCCACAGTATGCTCCCGTAGCCCTACGTATCCCCACAGCAAGCTCCCCTAGCCCTTCACATCCCCACAGGAAGCTCCCATAGTCCTTCACATCCCCACAGGAAGCTCCCCTAGTCCTACGTGTCCCCACAGTAAGCTCCCCTAGTCCTTCACATCCCCACAGCAAGCTCCCCTAGTCCTACACATCCCCACAGCAAGCTCCCCTAGTCCTAAATATCCCCACAGTAAGCTCCCCTTGTCCTTCACATCCCCACAGCAAGCTCCCCTAGTCCTTCACATCCCCACAGCAAGCTCCTTTAGTCCTACGTGTCCCCACAGTAAGCTTCCCTAATCCTTCACATCCCCACAGCAAGCTCCCCTAGTCCTACGTGTCCCCACAGCAAGCTCCCCTAGTCCTTCACTTCCCCACAGCAAGCTCCCCTAGTCTTACGTGTCCCCACAGTAAGCTCCCCTAGTCCTTCACATCCCCACAGCAAGCTCCCCTAGTCCTACGTGTCCCCACAGCAAGCTCCCCTAGTCCTTCACATCCCCAGTGCAAGCTCCCCTAGTCCTACGTGTCCCCACAGTAAGCTCCCCTAGTCCTTCACATTCCCACAGCAAGCTCCCCTAGTCCTACACATCCCCACAGCAAGCTCCTCTAGTCCTAAATATCCCCACAGTAAGCTCCCCTTGTCCTTCACATCCCCACAGCAAGCTCCCCTAGTCCTTCACATCCCCACAGCAAGCTCCCTTAGTCCTACGTGTCCCCACAGTAAGCTTCCCTTGTCCTTCACATCCCCACAGCAAGCTCCCCTAGTCCTACGTGTCCCCACAGCAAGCTCCCCTAGTCCTTCACTTCCTCACAGCAAGCTCCCTTAGTCTTACGTGTCCCCACAGTAAGCTCCCCTAGTCCTTCACATCCCCACAGCAAGCTCTCTTAGTCCTACGTGTCCCCACAGCAAGCTCCCCTAGTCCTTCACATCTCCAGAGCAAGCTCCCCTAGTCCTACGTGTCCTCACAGCAAGCTCCCCTAGTCCTTCACATCCCCAGAGCAAGCTCCCCTAGTCCTACATGTCCCCACAGCAAGCTTCCCTAGTCCTTCACATCCCCAGAGCAAGCTCCCCTAGTCCTACGTGTCCCCACAGTAAGCTCCCCTAGTCCTTCACATCCCCAGAGCAAGCTCCCCTAGTCCTACGTGTCCCCACAACAAGCTCCCCTAGTCCTTCACATCCCCAGTGCAAGCTCCCCTAGTCCTACGTGTCCCCACAGCAAGCTCCCCTAGTCCTTCACATCCCCAGAGCAAGCTCCCCTAGCCCTACACATTCCCACAGCAAGCTCCCCTAGCCCTTTAATTCCTCACAGCAAACTTTCCTAGCCATTCACATCCCCACAGCAGGTTCTGACTGAGAGATGTTTTTTTTTTAAAATATGTACAATTACTTTAAACTCGAGCATAGCCCACACTTGACTTTTTTTTTTTTTTTTGGCTAATGGTCCAGATATCCCTATTACCAGTTTCCCTCGCCATGAGGCGAACCCACTCCGATTTCTGAAGTACTTGTTATGTAGGTCACCAAGTCAAGGTTGTGGTGAATAATATGTATAATTTAAAACGTTGCGCCGATTATCTTCTCCAGGGATCCATTAACTTTTCATTGCCTGTTCATTCTGCTTACACTTCCCAACCACTTCAACAGAGAATCGGAAATAGCCGAAGTAAGAAATTGTTTAGTGTGCATGTACATTGTAGTCCTCGCTGTCTGGTTGTTGGTACGTTTGTTATAAATGCTCCAGAAGACTGAGTTTAAACTCTTAAGCCCCGTGTGTTGACGCATAGGTTGTCTTCTTATTTATTATCGTATCTTACTGCTTTTGCCGTGAAGCTTCGCGGAGAAGAGACATATGTGACTTTCTGTGTTTTGTTTGTCTTATTGCTTGTACAAATGTCATATTTGATTTCGTCAGTGTGTCTTTTACTGGATCTAGCCAACTCTTCCTGGGTCGTCGTCTCGCCTTGTATCCCGATATTCTCAAGAAGAACGCTCTATCCGCTGACTGGCCCTTTTCCATTCTAACTACATGTCCGAACCATTTAATTCTTTCGTCGTTCAGAAAGCAATGGCAAACTACTGAACGTAAAACTTGTCTAGTGCATCAACAGCAGATGAAAAATGCTGGTGTTGACGGCAACGTCCTGTAAGGGATATGCAACAACAACAACAACAACAACAACAACGACAGTTAGTAATATGTGTTATGCCTACACTTGTTCATACATAGTTTCTCATTTGTCTCTCTATCTCTTCTTGTCTTTCCATCTGCATGTGTTATGTGTCTCACCTCATGTGATGTTATTTTAAGCCTGCATGTTTCTAGAACTGTCCGTGTCTGGCATTGGTAACAGTGAAGGGACAAATAATGCGTCCAGTAGTTTTTTTTTGGAAGTTTAAAATACACTATTTAGTACTCCATCTTCTGTGAACACACTGCCCAGATACTTGTGCTCTCTAACGTGTTCTAACAATATTCAATTTATACAGAGTATTTGTAAAGTCTCACTACACTTTGTATGTATAACAAATTTGAAACCTGAACTACATGATGTCATAAAATATTGTGCTCCACAATCCACCGTGAAGCAATATACAGCGAATGGCTGTCGTCTGGTTGAGTAATTCCTTGCACTCCAAACAGAATGGTGTTATCAACGGAAGAAATAATGTTGTTGGTTGAACAAAGATTTCGAAATGGCGATCGATACACACGGGTGGTTATTCAAAGATTTATAACACGATTTCCTGATAAACAACCTGCTCGTGGAATTACGGTTAGAAACGTGTGGAATACGTTTCTTGCTACAAGGAATGTGGAAGATACGCCGCACGATCTGGTAGGCCTGCTGTGTCTGAAGAAAAGTGTTTAGATATCCAAGTCAGAATCCTGAAAAGTCCAAGCAAGTCCTAAAGGAAAATATGGCAACTAGTGAACATATCAGTGAGCACAGTGCACACAATTCTTAAACAACGATTACATTTTCATCCATACAAGTTGTATGTTGTGTCTGAACTAAAAGAGTGTGATAATCAATCCAGTCAACTACTTCACGTGGTTTCAAGTATTTTTAGCTAAAGAAGACGAGTCAATTCTCGATGTAACATTCTTCTCTGAAGAGGCATGGTTTCATCTGTCTGGATACGTTAATAGACACAATAATCGTATTTAAGGCGCTTTTAATCCCAAATGCATTTCATGAAACGCCTCTGCACGATAAGAAAAAAAATGGGGTATGGTGTGCAGACAGTAGAAAACGTTTTAGAAAATCAAAACAATATTTTCTCGTAATGAATTTGAATAACAAAGACATAAACAATTGATTGCACGATTTATTGCCTGGCATATTTCGCTGCATCTCATCAGGTATATACTGCAGAATTCACACATCATAAAGTAAAATAACTAGATAAATCCTTCACGCTGAAATATACACATGTTCACACAGTAATGTCAATTGTCTACCACGGTAATTTTAAACCGACTATCACGTCTTTCTGTTTGCACAAAACTGATCCATGTAGATTAATCATGGTGGCTTCTGAAAACTTCAACAAGCGACTATTTTGTGCGTTAAACAGCACGTGAAATGCACTGTTTCTATCAATCACATGACCGGTTTCCAAAACGTGCCGTGCAATCGAGGACGCAAAAAGTTTGTGGTGTGTTTTCCTTCCCAGCCTCCCACCGCCTGTGAGTAGTATCTTGTCAATCCAATTAGATATGTGTTCAACTACCGTATTGAGTAACTGCCGCTCTGTTCTGCCGATGCAGGTAGACTGGCACGTGCATGCGAATTGGTATATGCAATTGGATTTGGCGTGCAGAGGGACATATACTTTTACTGCTGTGATGGGAATAGGTGTGGTTCTATACCTCATAACTGGAGTTGTAGAACAGAATGTCCGGCCGACTGCTGTAATGAGCCGGTCCTGTAGGCGTTGTATTATCTCATCCCCTCGAAAGGTTAGCTGGATAAATACCTTGAGTTTTGGGACTGTAGTTTTGTTAAGCTTTGGTTTTGGCTGCTGCCAGTGGCGCCTTATAAATCCTGTGGAGTATACAGTCAGGTGTAGGACATTATTCAGAGTTTCAATGTCCTCTGTCAGTGTGTCCTGGGTGCATATCTTTCTAGCACAGTAAAACAGGGTCCGTAAAAAGCCTGTTTGCACATGACAGGTGCAAAGCTTTGAAAATGTAAGTATTGACCATCCCATGTTTCTTTCACACAACAAACTTCCTGCATCCTCGATTGCATGGCACGTTATGGAAACCGTTCACGTGATTGATCTTCACGAGATGCAGTGAAGCACTATAAATGCCAATCGGTACCGTACCGACGTTCTGGAAACTTTATTAGAATAGCTGAATGAACGTGCATAGAAGAAGTGTGGTTTCAGCAAGATGGTTCAACTAAACACACATCTAGAACAGGACTGAGTGTTTTTTTTTTTTTTTTTTTTTGGGGGGGGGGGGGGGGGCGGAATTTTCGACAATCGCATAGAATCACGTGAAACTTTTGCCTGCTCGTTCTCCAGATCTAACTCCATTAGATTATTATCAAAAGGGTTTCTTGCTAGGAGATATTTACAAACATAATGTACACGCTCAAGGCAGCAATGTCAATGTTGTACCTGCCCAGCTCTCTCCCAATCGGTGCTATTCGTCTCTCTGGGCACGAAGCGCCGTCTCTATCAAGTAGGGTGCGTACATTCCAAGTTCCAATTGGATCAAACTTTCAGGCATTGGTAGCACCTTTGGTAAGGATGACTGTCACGCTATTTTCAGGGCACATCCCTCACTGGTCCAAGCCTGACATCCAGCTCACGCCTGTGGCTCCTAGTAGCTGTCAGCATGCGACAGCGCCCCCCCCCCGTTCCCCGGGCAACAGCTGTGACAGGCTGGCTAAACAGGCGTGGGTAACCGCTTTGGTGTCAAACCAATCGGTAAACTAGGGTATGCTTACCCAGCATGTGAAGAAAGGATTCGGCAGACTACGCGGAAGAAATCATTGATGATTCAACGGGCAAGACGGCATTTACCTGCAAAGCACTGTGGAACGTAATGAGCACGGCAAGGCACGTAGAGCGATCTGGTCATCCACTGCACCTGTATTCGTCTCCAGTCATCTTGGCTTGACTTGCCAATGGATTTAGACGGACTTAGGCGAGAGAGTGAGGTCGATGAATTGCGCAACTCTTCCTCACTTTAATCCAGTTCATCGCGCACGTCATTCTTCATCCAACTTCATATATCACCTTTAAGCCCTGTGGCGGTGGACGAGCGGCGAAGCGGCAGGCGTGGGTACGCTGGCAGCCGTAGTCGCAGACCTTCACACAGGCGGCTCAGGCCATATGGTCATCTTCTACTGACCTAAGCAGCAGTGGGATTCGAGAGCCTCCTGAGCAACTGAGCAGCCCTCTATAGGAAAACACTGCTCACATCCAAAGCACGAGAAAGAGGCTAGGAAAGGTGCCCTAAACATTGTCTGCTCCATCATTACCTTACCAGCCAGCAGCGGTTGGTGGTATCCTATACTGCGGTCGACATACAAAGTAAAAACATGTAAAGCTAAAAAAGCAAACCGTATTCATTTGACAATTGGAACTTGGAGATGTGTGTAAGATGTTCACGTTAAACTGGAGAAGTGTGTAAGATGTGCACGTTTACCTGGAGATGTGTGTAAGATGTGCACGTTAAACTGGAGATGTGTGTAAGATGTTCACGTTAAACTAGAGAAGTGTGTAAGATGTTCACGTTAAACTGGAGAAGTGTGTAAGATGTGCACGTTAAACTGGAGAAGTGTGTAAGATGCTCACGTTCAACTAGAAAAGCGTGTAAGATGTTCACCTTAAACTGGAGAAGCGTGTAAGATGTTCACCTTAAACTGGAGAAGTGTGTAAGATGTTCACCTGAAACTGGAGAAGTGTGTAAGATGTTCACGTTAAACTGGATAAGTGTGTAAGATTATCAACAACCCATGTGTAAGGCATCATCAGAGTACTTCTCCCACACCACACAAGAAACTTGCAAGTCGTGTGAGAGGAAATAAATGATACATTTTATTGCCGTTGGCTCTTTACAAGTACATAACAGTCGCTATCAAACCACACACAAAGCCACAGAATTGCTTATCACTAGTTTCCTAAACTCTAATGCTATCTCTATCTATTTGGTTACACAAATCTCCTATCAACACTAAACGAGGTGCTCGCTACAAAGTCAGTCCCCAGTCTGACTTTCTTACTCGCGTCGCTACACAGCACGCGGAAGGACCTTGAGGTGTCCTTCGGCTTTTTGCGTGCCGTTACACCTGGCACGCTTACATTAGCTGTCTCTTGTTGAGTGGCAATCGTGGCTATCACGTAGGCGTGATCCTGTCGTGACCAGAGTGCTAACTGTCTGGTCAACGTCTCCGTGTCACATGAGAGAACTAGTTAATAGTCCCCCATTCTATCACCTACCCTGCCCTGATATCGGGGCACTGTATCATCTCTAATCTATTTGTGGTTGAAAACTCTTCCCGGTGGTATTCTATCTTGAGAAGACCTCCGCCCTTTATGTACCAGTCTTTGACACACACCCTCCCCTCCTGTGTTGCGTCATCAACTTTGACTCATTGGTTGTGACGCAAGGGGTTTCTAAAAAATTAGTGTCTCTAATTTTTTTGTCAAAGACTGTAGATAACCTGGCTTTGGGTAACTCCATAGACTTCTACTGACTAATGTCACAATGTAGTATCACTTTACTTGGCTACTGGCAATCGCCACAAACTTGTCTGGTTGGCGTGAGCCCTATTCTCAATCGCAATATTATATTAATTAGAGGTATGTCTGAACCGGACCGTTGTCTTATAAGACCTGCCCTCCAATAGTAAATTAACTTACTACCCATACAAGGTTGACTTTCTTAGGGTCAACACATGAATTGCTTCATGTCCCCATATAATATTAAACAACCATTACCCAAGCTGTGTGCGACAGGCTTTACCTATCTCGCTTCCGCGTGTAAAGTTATATTTCACTGTTAAGTTAGTGTTTCGTTGTCTATTATGTCCCCTGACCCGGAGTTATCTCCCTTTGATCTACAAAATATGTATGCAATTTATATGTTTGTTTTTCTGGTTGTTTGCGTGTTTGGATGTAATTAATAATATAATCTAACTTCTAACATGTGTATCTAACTATCATGTGTATGTAAGTTAGTTTTCAAGTGCCATAATTCGGTTGAATGAGGCCACAAAGAAGTGTATAACACTAATTAGTGACTACATCTCCGTCTTATGGGACTTAAAATACTTTTTCTAAGATCTAAACTAAACTACACACAACACATTCATCACAGCACACCTTCAACAAAGAAAGCACACATTTGACGCAGACAAAAAATAAAAAGTCTCATTGAGCGGCAGAAAAATCCGCTGACCGATCTCACTCTCTCTTGTATAATTTACATTCGCTCTCACTTTCACACTTCTGTCATACCTCTTTCACTTTCACACTTCTGTCACACCTCTTTCACTTTCACACTTCTGTCACACATTTTTCACCCTCCCAATTATTTAAAAACCTTGGAGTGACACTGTACAAGTTTTGCTCAGTTTGAGAAGGTTGAGCTCAATGACTGTGCGTAAATCGCTGCACGAGTCATGTATATACAACGTATTTACATGTAAGAGCAAGGGTTGATGGTTTATACCCTGGTATTATGACTAACTATATTTTACTGTAATAATATTCTAAATACTGACATACTAATACTACTTCTATAAATGTGTATTTAATGTGTTAAGTATTTTATTCTATATTGCCACATTAATCCTAAGATATGCTTACATTAATTCTAATATTTATCTAATTTAAGGGATGTAATCTAATTATTTAAGATGGCATTGATGTGAGATGAGTTATGTACCTTTCTAAAATGTAATAAAATTATAACTAATGTTTTTCGATGCAAAAACAAATATATGAATGATATTCTTATCTAAATGGTGTAAATGATGTATGTTTAATTGTCTAATATTTTTATCCTATTATGGTGTAAACTAATCATATTATTAACTCATCACGTATGTTAAATGGAATGGTTCATTAAGATGGAATGAAATCAATTGAAACGAAACCAGGTGGAATGTATTAAACTAAATGGTATTATTCCTATCTGAACTACTATCTATTCTACTTTTAAGGTAAGTAAGTTGGTAAAATAATGATTTATGTAAACTACTAAAAAAAAAATGAAAACTATTTTATGTCCTAACTCTAAATGTAAATTAACGTTACCTAATCTACCTATAATTTATCACGATATTAAAACGTTATAATACATATCACAATAAGTATTTATATACATGGTATTTAAATACCCCAGGTTAGTTGTTCCCCAATGTTCAGAAATTGCTTTCATTGGCATATTATATATTTACACTTGTCCTGGGTAGTTTAAATACATTACACAGTCATACTTGTGTCCTATGGGTATTGCACCTGTAGAGTACGCTTGTGTCGTAGACCAGTATTTTTCGTGACTGTATTTATGCACTGTTCTGACACTGTTTTTCTCTGCTTAACACAAATGCTTCACCGGAAACACATATGGAGCTTAGTAGATAACGAGCTGTTCCAGTTCACACGGTGATATATTTGTTATTCGGAGCACAGTTCTTATTTTGATGTCTACGGACACATGGTAGATAACTGTTCGTAGTACATAGTTCAGAACGATATATCTATGTATTAGTATAAACATTTCAAATAGAATATTCTAATGTACTACTACTCTACTACTCTACACTCTTATGTGGAATATCTGGTATTTCTACCTCAGATGGTCGACTAAGGGTATCAGCCAGAATGTTGTCCTTACCCTTAATATGCTCTATACTAAAAGTATAGTTTTGGAGTATAAGCGACCACCTGTATATACGGTCATTCCGATGCACACCACTTTGTATGACCGTGATTAGGGAGTTGTCAGTCTGGACAATGAAGTGAACACCCGCTAGAAATCGATGGAGCTTTCTCACCGCATAGATGACGCTTAGGGCTTCCAACTCTGATATGGAATATCTGGACTCAGCAGGTGTGATCTTACGGCTCACGTAGCAAATCGGGTGGAAGATGCCCTCATAAAATTGGCCTAGTACTGCAGCGATGGAGATTCTGCTGGCATCTGTCCTAAGATAATAAACGAGCCTAGGATTAGGCAAGATCACTAGATGTGGGTGCACTGTGTTCGTCTGTCTCTACTTTTGTCTGTTGTCGTGAAAAGTAAGGTTTCAGCATGTTGACATGGAATATCTTTAAGTGTCCGTTTATTGATATTTCATAGTCAACATCTGAAAGTTGTTGTATCACCTTGAAAGGCCCTTGCCATGAAGTTAACCTTTTATTATGCTTGTCTGGTAGTAGCACCATTATGTCTTGACCAGTTTCAAGTGTTATGTGTCTAGCACCTTTGTTAGGACTGTGATGTCCGAGGATATCTGCACTGTTTACTGGAGTGAAACCATTCTTCTCCTCCCAGACAGATATTTCTTCATCTGTACAGTGCTTTAGCTGGGG
Source organism: Cepaea hortensis (assembly GCA_963921405.1). NCBI lineage: Eukaryota > Metazoa > Mollusca > Gastropoda > Stylommatophora > Helicidae > Cepaea > Cepaea hortensis. The sequence continues at coordinate 6,910,003 of OY992888.1, read as the reverse complement.
CAGACACCCAAGAATTAACTCAGCACAAGGGTTGTCTAGTATTGCACAAGTAAAGGTACCAGAAAGGAACGGGGTGTTTATATGGGCTCTTGCCAGAGGATAGGTTTCTATATTACCAGAAAAAGTCCGGCATTTTACAGAGTCACCAGTATAATCCTTTGGATTAACAAGTTCCTTTTTCACACCAATAATAGAGCTCCCACTGTCAAGCAAACATCGGCATGGCTTATCATTGACCATCGCAGAGTGAAACAATAGATTGCCTCTGGAGGCTATAACTGCATTTGCATTCTCTACGGAGGATGTTACAAAATGCCCACATTATAATTTTCCGTCTGCATGAAATTGGTGACATTGGACACAATTGTCAAAGCTTAATACATCGTTCACACAACACACATCTTCAGATTGCTTGAAAGGTAATACATTTTCATTCTCACACTCGGTCTCACTACCACTATCAGAAGATGTATCAATCAAAATAGCATTGTTGGCTTTCATACGTTGGCGGCCCAGACACTTATTTGAATAATGGCCGTAGCTGGAACAAAAGAAGCATTTGATTGCACGCCTGTATGCAGATCTTTTGTTTTGTTGCTTCTTGATAACATTTTCAAGATGCGCCGGATAATTTGGCGATTTGTCACACATAGAATAAGTGTCATGCAAAAGTTGACAATAAATACATTTTGATACTTTCCTATCTTTCTTGTCGATTTTCTGAAAGGGTTTTCTCTTTCTTTGATAATTTTTCGGTTGGTCTTTCACAAAGGAAACTACTTCAGAGTCATTTGAGGTCTTAAAAATATCTCTGTTAGAAGAAAAATATGCAGACCCTTTCTTTTCGAACTGCTCTATGTTCTCAATGTCTGACTGCTGTAGAAATTTAGCAAAAGGAGATGGTATAGTGGATATGACTTTATCCATGGCTATTAAATTTTTAAGTCTATCAAAGTCTTTTCCTATGTTAGCTGCTTTAAGCCACCTATTTAGTACACTCTGAACATTTGAGACATAATCAATGAAAGTCTCACTAGGTTTAGGTTTTAAATTTAAGAACTGAACCTGATACCCAGGGGCATCAAGTAAAAAGTGTTGCATTATCCTATCATGGATGTATTGATAGTTAGATCTAAGATCAGTTGGTATAGCTTCTATCACTTTAAGGGGCTCACCACTTAGGTTCTTCATATAAATCATAGCCCACATGTCTATTGGAACTTGGTGATATTTAAACTGATACTCAACATTTTCTGTCCAGGCTGATATGGAATCTTCTTTACAATATGGTTTGATAATATTTTTGTATTTGTTGAACTTATTTTCTTCTTGTTGACTTTTTAGTTTAGTGGCAGAGATCTCTGCGTGTGAGTCTACATCCATACGTTTCATCTGTAACTGTGCTCTGATTTTATTTGAATTTGTTTTTCCTTAACTCTTGCCATTTCATCTATCTCTTTTTGCTTTAGGTCTAATTCTCTTTGTTTAATTTCATTATCATGTTGTAACTGTTGTTGTTTAATGTCCAATTCTTTTTGTTTTGTTATCTCAGCTAGTTGTGATATTTCTTTTTGATGTTGTCTTTCTTGTGCGCGTTCATCTCTTTCTGCATCCTTTGCTTCTTTAAATTTCTTATCAGCATATTCTTCTAGCTCTTTACCTGTGTATTGCATTTCTTTGCCTGCTTTTACGAAGTCAGCTAAAGTAGCCATGATGTTAGGTAAATAGCTAGCGTTGACCTACACTGAACTCTTTATTCACTTATTTTTCTTTGATATGTTATGTTTCTTAATATATGAGCACTGCAAATTGTACTCTTTGTGTATAACCTGAAAAATTTAGTCCTGCAAAAAACAGAGCACAAAAGTATGCTAATGCATCACAAGCTGAAAAAGAGATGCACTATTAATCACATTGCATGCCAAATATATTGAGTATACTCAACTTAATGTTCCCGAGAACAAGGAACACACTCCGGTAACACAGGTCACCTTGTTTGGCGCTTCGGTATCGCCACGAGTTTTCTATCTAGGTCACCTGTTTGGCACTTCGGCATACACACCAATCTTCTAATCAGCTGTTGTTCACCCTGGTTTACAGAGCAGCAACAATTAACAAAAAGCAAACGACATATTATTCGACAATTTGATACAATCACAATGACATGCCCACGAACAAAACAGAATATAGTTTACTTAATATTAAATTGTCAATGTCCTGTCTTCGTTCTAACTGTTTATGCCTTTCGTCACTAACCTAGTTTAATCTATGCAAGTGTTGTGCAGACCAAGTCTAATTTGCATGGCCGAAAAGTAGTGCCATCGTGACGGTAAACACAAGAAAAAGTACGAAAAACAAATTCAATAACTGCTTTGAAATAAACGAAAATATATTAATATTGTTTAAATAAACAAATATATTCAATTACTAACTCAAATCAACAAATAATAGGTATTATAAAGCACTGATTCAGGCGGGCAGCAGCTTACCGATTTGTAAACATTCAGATGCTGAATGCCAATGGCGCAGAACAACTGCTTGTCAATCGTAACACGTCAGAGGCGCAGCGCTATTTTTAGCTTGCAAAAATCGATATTGTTGCTGGCTGTGTATCGCTCCGCCAAGAATCATTTTTTGATAGTTATTCATAAATAAATAAGTAATTACATGAATAAATAACAGAAAATAATAATATCAATACTCACACCTTTGAAGAAACACATGATTTAAGTATATAATATTTTACTAAACACAAATAAGCATTATTTCGTCACGATAGGCACAGTTTCGTTAGCAACTTGTCCTAGTTCTGCACACGTCAACCGTCACTGACACAAATTAAATTCACTACTTCCCTATTTGTAAACTTAGTCTAGAGCCGTGGATGAGTGTATTAGCTTGGCTCTTTCGTCCAAGCCACACTTCTGACACCACATTAATCTTTGCCTGTCAACAACCCATGTGTAAGGCATCATCAGATTACTTCTCCCACACCACACAAGAAACTTGCAAGTCGTGTGAGAGGAAATAAATGATACATTTTATTGCCGTTGGCTCTTTACAAGTACATAACAGTCGCTATCAAACTACACACAAAGCCACAGAATTGCCTATCACTAGTTTCCTAAACTCTAATGCTATCTCTATCTATTTGGTTACACAAATCTCCTATCAACACTAAACGAGGTGCTCGCTACAAAGTCAGTGCCCAGTCTGACTTTCTTACTCGCGTCGCTACACAGCACGCGGAAGGACCTTGAGGTGTCCTTCGGCTTTTTGCGTGCCGTTACACCTGGCACGCTTACATTAGCTGTCTCTTGTTGAGAGGCAATCGTGGCTATCACGTAGGCGTGATCCTGTCGTGACCAGAGTGCTAACTGTCTGGTCAACGTCTCCGTGTCTCATGAGAGAACTAGTTAATAGTCCCCCATTCTATCACCTACCCTGCCCTGATATCGGGGCACTGTATCACCTCTAATCTATTTGAGGTTGACCACTCTTCCCGGTGGTATTCTATCTTGAGAAGACCTCCGCCCTTTATGTACCAGTCTTTGACAAAGATGTTCAGGTTAAACTGGAGAAGTGTGTAAGATGTTCACGTTAAACTGGAGAAGTTTGTAAGATGTTCACGTTAAACTGGAGAAGTGTGTAAGATGTTCACGTTATACTGGATAAGTGTTTAAGATTGTGCCATTAAACTGTATATAATTAGAGGAACTGCGGTAAAGCTGTGGAAATGTAAACAATATAAAATAATACAGAGTAATTCAGTTTTATGGAACAGAATTACGAAACAATACAATGATGTTACGGCGACTAGCTTTCATCAGCAAACAAATACATACTCAAATCACTACATATAGCCACAGAGGAAACCCTACGCTGACTGCATTAAGGCATAAGAACGGGATGAGAAGAATAAAAGCATGAAAGAATGAGAGCAATGACGAGAAAATGAAAATTAGAAGATATAATGTTGCTCCTCATCTCATAATCCCAGGCTGTAATACTAACAAGAATGTCACCTATATCCTCTTTTATATACAGCCGTGGGAGTCTGTGGGTCATGGGGACCGGGGTAGGGGATGGTACCGGGGTATTGCGTGGTAACGGTTCAGTGGAAGTCCCAGGTACATGAGTGGAAGTGGTACATGAAAAAAGGGGCAGGAAGGTAAGGCGGGAAACTGAAAGCAATGGAGATGTGAAAGTTGTCTGAGAGTGAAAGCTAAGGAGTCCCAGTGGATGTTCGTACAATGCATGTGAGGATGCCATTCAATGGATTGGCCATAGTGGACAAGTATTAAAGAACAATGATGTTTGCACCTAAGTATGATGGTGATTTTAACGAAACTCATTTTCTGTGCTCCATTATGTAAAGGAGAGAAGTGAGAGATGCGTTCACTTTAGATTTCCGTTTTTACTAACTCATAATCTTTACTAATTTATTCAAACTTATATTGTGTTTCATTTCTGAAATTCCTGTCTTTTATTTATGTTTTCATAAATATATATACTTATGTTTACCTGTGACAAAACTGTTGCTATATATCACATGGCTGTGTACTGTCTTTGTTTCAGGTGTATGAGTTTCGTAACCGGTACTGTGCAATATTCAGACTAACTGCATTTGAAAAACAGATCATGGAACCGATCAAGACAAGGGTTGACTGGTATAAAGCCAACTCACAAGTGGTAAAGACCTGGCTCATTAGGAATGGGATGATGCATAATTAGCTGGGATTGGGTTACGGTTCAACGGACATTCAATGCGAATCGGAATATTGATGTTAATTTTAATTGTTAAAATTTAATTTCTTATCAGACAGACAGACAGACAGACAGACAGACAGACAGACAGACAGACAGACAGACAGACAGACAGATAGACAGACAGACAGACAAGAGGACCGACCGACCGACCGACCGACCGACAGACAGACAGACAGACAGACAATTCCACACTGAGAGAACGAGAGATGCAGTCACATTTAGACACATGTAAACACTCATTGTATAATATAGGCAGCCTGCCTGCTCGCTGGGAAATATTTCGGAGCGCTTGACTTTCCCGTGCGCTGATGGCGCTGTATTGAATCGTTTCGTACACCTGTCAGTAGGCCTTCAACGTTGGCTTCAAGTTAGTTGGTTAGTTAGTCAAGGTTCCAACTTCATGGCAACGTGTCGTCCCCATTATGCTCCATTCCCGTGCCAGCGGGAGTCATGGCAATCCAACAAGCTCGCACAGGTACACTGTGCATAATGTCGCCGTCAGAATGTCAACACAAAATTCATCCACGAATACCACAGTTCATCGTCGATGGACTCGGCAGTCACCAGAAAGACCTCATTGACCCGGGTTTTCTCACATGGTTCGGTCTCTTACCGCAGGGCGACCCGCCGAAAGTGTCGCACAAAGCACGAACTCTGCAGCTTCAGCGCCGACTCCCAGGAGTCTCCTGAAAAAATGCACTCGTGAACCTAAAGGGCAAAACAGTCAATTCAGCAACCGCCGGTAGCCATTGTTCCGAACATGCAGTTCACTGTACAGGTCAGATGTAAATGCATTCCACGCAAATTCCACAGCTCACTGTGTCACCCACACACTCGCCCAGTAGCAGAGCGACGGAACCATGTACTACCAGTCCAACATGAGGAAAATGCGGTTGTAAACCGTAGCCACAAGCATAATTACCGCCACAGACCTTAACGGCTCAACGCCTAACCGCCATGCTGGCGACCGGAAGTCTGAGATATACAACATGTGGTTGTATACCTGTTGAATAGGTATACTGAAGGTCTAATGTTTGTATTTCAAGAAGAGATACAAAACTACCAAGCTCCAAGATCAGAAAGCGATAGTAAACTGTTCAACGTAAACCTGCCTTCAAAATAACCCGGGGTTGGGATTGATCTCTACGTCCTGTAAAAGATATGCAATATTAAGAATGTGTCATAGAACCAGCATGTCGGAGCAGTCGCGCCTCCTGGTTGTGTGGGCAAGGTGCAGTAGTCACGCCTCCTGTCTGTGTGGTCAAGGTGCAGTAGTCACGCCTCCTGGCTGTGTGGTCAAGGTGCAGTAGTCACGCCTCCTGGCTGTGTGGTCAAGGTGCAGTAGTCACGCCTCCTGGCTGTGTGGTCAAGGTGCAGTAGTCACGCCTCCTGGCTGTGTGGTCAAGGTGCAGTAGTCACGCCTCCTGGCTGTGTGGTCAAGGTGCAGTAGTCACGCCTCCTGTCTGTGTGGTCAAGGTGCAGTAGTCACGCCTCCTGGCTGTGTGGTCAAGGTGCAGTAGTCGCGCCTCCTGGCTGTGTGGTCAAGGTGCAGTAGTCACGCCTCCAGGCTGTGTGGGCAAGGTGCAGTAGTCACGCCTCCTGGCTGTGTGGGCAAGATGCAGTAGTCACGCCCCCTGGCTGTGTGGTAAAGGTGCAGTAGTCACGCCTATTGGCTGTGTGGTCAAGGTGCAGTAGTCACGCCTCTTGGCTGTGTGGACAAGATGCAGTAGTGACGCCTCCTGGCTGTGTGGGCAAGATGCAGTAGTCACGCCTCCTGGCTGTGTGGGCAAGATGCAGTAGTCACGAATCCTGGCTGTGTGGGCAAGATGCAATAGTCACGCCTCCTGGCTGTGTGGGCAAGATGCAGTAGTCACGCCTCCTGGCTGTGTGGGCAAAGTGCAGTAGTCACGCCTCCTGGCTGTGTGGGCAAGATGCAGTAGTCACGCCTCCTGGCTGTGTGGGCAAAGTGCAGTAGTCACGCCTTCTGGCTGTGTGGTCAAGGTGCAGTAGTCTCGCCTCCTTTCTGAGTGGGCAAGATGCAGTAGTCACGTCTCCTGGCTGTGTGGGCAGGGTGTAGTAATCACACCTTATGATTGAGTGGGCAAGTTGTAGTCACACTTCCTGGCTGTGTAGACAAGGTGTAGCAATCAAGCCTCCTGGTTGTGTGGACAAGGTGTATCAATCACGCCTCGTGGCTGTGTGGACAAGGTGTAGTAGTCACACTTCCTGTCTGAGTGGGCAAGGTGCAGTAGTCACGCCTGCTGGCTGAGTAGGTAGGTGTAGCAGTCACGCCTCAATGCTGAGTGGGCAAGGCGCAGTTCCCGTTCGAGAAGCAACATGTTTACTCTTAGCTTTGGATCTACGCTAAACTAGGTTTGATAAACAGATACTGATTGCTTCTACAAGGTGTGTCGTATGCCTGGCCCTGCAGCCTGTAGACTAGAACCGACCAGCCTCTCTCAGGAGGTGTGAAAAGTGAAAATTAGTAGCTTATCAATGACCTGCAGACTCAGCCTCACCTCCAGGTGGTGCAAACTGGAAACCATGACCGCGAGGTCAGGGAAAACAGGGTCTGGCTCGCCAGGGGGGACGGACTCCCCTTGGTCAGATTTGTCTATCCTAAACTTGAACTGGACTCGCAAGCCGGCAGGGGATGTTTCCTTCTGCTCAAAGAAAACTAAAGAAGCATAATCAGACTAACACAAATTTAAACAGACCCGGCAATGTTAAAGGACAACGAGCACGTAGTCACAGCAAGCTACAAGAGGAACAAGATGAGACGAGATGATGAGACTGATTGTTTCAGTATAATATACAAGAGGAACAGCATGAGATGATGAGACTGATTGTTTCAATATAATATACAAGAGGAACAGCATGAGATGATGAGACTGATAGTTTCAATATAATATACAAGAGGAACAGCATGAGATGATGAGACTGATTGTTTCAATATAATATCCAAGAGGAACAGCATGAGATGATGAGACTGATTGTTTCAATATAATATACAAGAGGAACAGCAAGAGATGATGAGACTGATTGTTTCAATATAATATACAATAGGAACAACATGAGATGATGAGACTGATTGTTTCAATATAATATCCAAGAGGAACAGCATGAGATAATGAGACTGATTGTTTCAATATAATATACAATAGGAACAGCATGAGATGATGAGACTGATAATTTCAATATAATATACAAGAGGAACAGCATGAGAGGATGAGACTGATAGTTTCAATATAATATACAAGAGGATCAGCATGAGAGGATGAGACTGATAGTTTCAATATAATATACAAGAGGAACAGCATGAGATGATGAGACTGATTGTTTCAATATAATATACAAGAGAAACAGCATGAGATGATAAGACTGATAGTTTCAATATAATATACAAGAGGAACAGCATGAGAGGATGAGACTGATAGTTTCAATATAATATACAAGAGGAACAGCATGAGAGGATGAGACTGATAGTTTCAATATAATATACAATAGGAACAGCATGAGATGATGAGACTGATAGTTTTAATATAATATACAATAGGAACAGCATGAGATGATGAGACTGATTGTTTCAATATAATATACAAGAGAAACAGCATGAGATGATGAGACTGATAGTTTCAATATTATATACAAGAGGAACAAGATGAGACGAGATGATGAGATTGATTGTTTCAATATAATATACAAGAGGAACAGCATGGGATGATGAGACTGATAGTTTCAATATAATATACAAGAGGAACAGCATGAGATGATGAGACTGATTGTTTCAATATAATATCCAAGAGGAACAGCATGAGATGATGAGACTGATTGTTTCAATATAATATACAAGAGGAACAGCATGAGATGATGAGACTGATTGTTTCAATATAATATCCAAGAGGAACAGCATGAGATAATGAGACTGATTGTTTCAATATAATATACAAGAGGAACAGCATGAGATGATGAGACTGATTGTTTCAATATAATATACAATAGGAACAGCATGAGATGATGAGACTGATAGTTTCAATATAATATACAAGAGGAACAGCATGAGAGGATGAGACTGATAGTTTCAATATAATATACAAGAGGATCAGCATGAGAGGATGAGACTGATAGTTTCAATATAATATACAAGAGGAACAGCATGAGATGATGAGACTGATTGTTTCAATATAATATACAAGAGAAACAGCATGAGATGATGAGACTGATAGTTTCAATATAATATACAAGAGGAACAGCATGAGAGGATGAGACTGATAGTTTCAATATAATATACAAGAGGAACAGCATGAGAGGATGAGACTGATAGTTTCTATATAATATACAATAGGAACAGCATGAGATGATGAGACTGATAGTTTCAATATAATATACAAGAGGAACAGCATGAGATGATGAGACTGATTGTTTCAATATAATATAGAAGAGGAACAGCATGAGAGGATGAGACTGATTATTTCAATATAATATACAAGAGGAACAGCATGAGATGATGAGACTGATTGTTTCAATATAATATACAAGAGGAACAGCTTGAGATGATGAGACTGATTGTTTCAATATAATATACAATAGGAACAGCATGAGATGATGAGACTGATAATTTCAATATAATATACAAGAGGAACAGCATGAGAGGATGAGACTGATAGTTTCAATATAATATACAAGAGGATCAGCATGAGAGGATGAGACTGATAGTTTCAATATAATATACAAGAGGAACAGCATGAGATGATGAGACTGATTGTTTCAATATAATATACAAGAGAAACAGCATGAGATGATAAGACTGATAGTTTCAATATAATATACAAGAGGAACAGCATGAGAGGATGAGACTGATAGTTTCAATATAATATACAAGAGGAACAGCATGAGAGGATGAGACTGATAGTTTCAATATAATATACAATAGGAACAGCATGAGATGATGAGACTGATAGTTTCAATATAATATACAATAGGAACAGCATGAGATGATAAGACTGATTGTTTCAATATAATATACAAGAGAAACAGCATGAGATGATGAGACTGATAGTTTCAATATTATATACAAGAGGAACAAGATGAGACGAGATGATGAGATTGATTGTTTAAATATAATATACAAGAGGAACAGCATGGGATGATGAGACTGATAGTTTCAATATAATATACAAGAGGAACAGCATGAGATGATGAGACTGATTGTTTCAATATAATATCCAAGAGGAACAGCATGAGATGATGAGACTGATTGTTTCAATATAATATACAAGAGGAACAGCATGAGATGATGAGACTGATTGTTTCAATATAATATCCAAGAGGAACAGCATGAGATAATGAGACTGATTGTTTCAATATAATATACAAGAGGAACAGCATGAGATGATGAGACTGATTGTTTCAATATAATATACAATAGGAACAGCATGAGATGATGAGACTGATAGTTTCAATATAATATACAAGAGGAACAGCATGAGAGGATGAGACTGATAGTTTCAATATAATATACAAGAGGATCAGCATGAGAGGATGAGACTGATAGTTTCAATATAATATACAAGAGGAACAGCATGAGATGATGAGACTGATTGTTTCAATATAATATACAAGAGAAACAGCATGAGATGATGAGACTGATAGTTTCAATATAATATACAAGAGGAACAGCATGAGAGGATGAGACTGATAGTTTCAATATAATATACAAGAGGAACAGCATGAGAGGATGAGACTGATAGTTTCTATATAATATACAATAGGAACAGCATGAGATGATGAGACTGATAGTTTCAATATAATATACAAGAGGAACAGCATGAGATGATGAGACTGATTGTTTCAATATAATATAGAAGAGGAACAGCATGAGAGGATGAGACTGATTATTTCAATATAATATACAAGAGGAACAGCATGAGAGGATGAGACTGATTGTTTCAATATAATATACAAGAGGAACAGCATGAGATGATGAGACTGATTGTTTCAATATAATATACAAAAGGAACAGCATGAGATGATGAGACTGATTGTTTCAATATAATATACAAGAGGAACAGCATGAGATGATGAGACTGATTGTTTCAATATAAATTACAAGAGGAACAGCATGAGATGATGAGACTGATTGTTTCAATATAATATACAAGAAGAACAGCATGAGATGATGAGACTGATTGTTTCAATATAATATACAAAAGGAACAGCATGAGATGATGAGACTGATTGTTTCAATATAATATACAAGAGGAAAAGCATGAGATGATGAGACTGATTGTTTCAATATAATATACAAGAGGAACAGCATGAGATGATGAGACTGATTGTTTCAATATAATATCCAAGAGGAACAGCATGAGATGATGAGACTGATTGTTTCAATATAATATCCAAGAGGAACAGCATGAGATGATGAGACTGATTGTTTCAATATAATATACAAGAGGAACAGCATGAGAGGATGAGACTGATTGTTTCAATATAATATACAAGAGGAACAGCATGAGATGATGAGACTGATTGTTTCAATATAATATACAAGAGGAACAGCATGAGATGATGAGACTGATTGTTTCAATATAATATACAAGAGGAACAGCATGAGAGGATGAGACTGATTGTTTCAATATAATATACAAGAGGAACAGCATGAGATGATGAGACTGATTGTTTCAATATAATATACAAGAGGAACAGCATGAGATGATGAGACTGATTGTTTCAATATAATATACAAGAGGAACAGTATGAGATGATGAGACTGATTGTTTCAATATAATATACAAGAGGAACAGCATGAGATGATGAGACTGATTGTTTCAATATAATATACAAGAGGAACAGCATGAGATGATGAGACTGATTGTTTCAATATAATATACAAGAGGAACAGCATGAGATGATGAGACTGATTGTTTCAATATAATATACAAGAGGAACAGCATGTGATGATGAGACTGATTGTTTAAATTGAAAATATA
>OY992888.1:6740741-6893241 GCA_963921405.1 Cepaea hortensis | reverse complement strand
GAGTGAGAGAGAGAGAGAAAGAGAGAGAGAGAGAGAGAGAGAGAGAGAGAGAGAGGGAGAGAGAGGGAGAGAGAGAGTTGAATTGCATCACTAATTTTTAAGTTACAAAATGTATATGTACAATTTTTCTCCATTTTCTTTACAATTTTGCGACAATGCTCACGACAATCGTCACTGTATGTGTGTGTAAAGTGTGGGAGTTTGATCATAATAGTAGGTTGGGGGATCGGGGGATGTGTGTGTGGGTGGAATCGTGATGTGTGTGGGTGGGCTCAGGATGTGTGGGTGGGCGGGGTGGGTTTGTGTGGGTGGGTGGAGGATTTGTGTGTGGGTGCATGCGAGATGTATGAGTGTATGGGGAGATGTGTTTGTGAGTGGGGATGTGTGTTTGTCTAGGTGGTTGTGGGTGAGTGGGTGGAGGAGGATATGTTGGTGGATGATTGATTGTGGGTTATGGGATGAGTGGGGGTATATGTGTGGGTGGGGAGATGTGGGTGTGGGGATATGTGGTGGGTGTGAGATGTGTGCAGGTGGGGGTGGTTGTGGGTTTGGGGATGTGTATGTGGGTGTGGGATGTTTGGGTGGATGGGTGGGGAGTGTGTGTGGGTGAGAGATGTGTGGGTGAATGTGTGTGGGGGATCTGTGTGGGTTGGGGGAGGTGTGCGTGATGGGTGTGGGTGATGGATTTGGAGATGTGTGTGTGGGTGGGGGATATGTCTGGCTGGGTGGGGGTGTGTGTGGCTGGATGGAGGATGTATGTGTGGGTAGTGAGGGTGATTGTAGTTGGGGGATGTGTGGATGGGTAGGAGATGTGTGGATAGATGTGTGGTTGAGGGATGTGTCTTTGGGATGTGTGTGGGTGTGGTATTGTGTGGGAGGGGAGCTGGGTGTGATAAATGATGTTTGTGTGGGTGGGTGAAGGTGTGGTTGGGTTTGTGGGTGGGTGAATGATGTGTGTGAGGGTGGGGATGTGTGCTTAGATGGGTGGTTGGGATTTGTGAGTGTGGGTGAGTAGATAGGAGATGTATGTGTTGATGAGTGGGTAAGGGATGTGTGGGTGTTAGTGGTTGAGGGATAAGTACGTGTGTCTAGGGATGTGTGAGGGGATGAATGTATGGGTTGTGTGTGCGTGGATGAGAGGTGTGTGTTTGTGAATTGGGAATGTGTTGGTGGGTGGGGATGTGTGTGAGGGATGTTTGTATGGGTGGGGAGATTGTGCGTGGGTGGGGATGTGTGTGTATATGGGTAAGGGTGTGTGGTTAAGGGATGTGTGGCTGGGGGAATGGGTGGATGGAGGATGTGTGGTTGGGTGGAGGATGTGTGGTTGGGTAGAGGATGTGTGGATGGGTGATTGTATATGAGTAAGGGTGTGTGGTTAAGGGATGTTTGGTTGGGGGATGGGTGGGTAGAGGATGTGTGGGTGGGTAGAGGATATGTGGGTGGGTGAGTGTGTGCAGGTTAGGAGATGGTGGGGGATGTTTGTAGGTGTGGGCTCGGGATAAATGAGTGGGCTGGGGGAGATGGGAGATTATGTGGGTGAGTGCGGAATTTGTGTGTGGGTAGGTGCGGAATATGTGAGTTGACGGGGAGATGTGTGTGTGGCTGAGGAATGTGTGTTTGGTTGGGTGGTTGGAGGTGTGTGGGTGGAGGAGGATATTGGGTGAGTGATTGTTGGTGGGAAATGGGACGGGTAAAGGATATGTGAGTGGGTGGGGAGATGTGTGTAGGTGGGGGATGTGTGGGTTATTGAATGTATGTGTGCTTGGGGTGTGGGTGGATGGGATGTGTGGTGGGTGAGAGGTGTGTGTGGGTGGGGAGATGTATAGGGATGTGGTGGATGGATGGGGGAATGTATTGTATGTGTGTGTGGTTGGGTGAGGGAGTTGGAGTGAAAGGGGGATGTGTGGGTGGGTGGTGGATGTGTCTCATAACATAGTAATATGCATTGTTTATGTTTACAAAATTCATGTGAAAATGTTTTTTTCATGAAAGAAAGATGAGTGATTGGAAGGGCCGAATGTAAGACGGGCCTGCGTGCCCAATTTGTTACCCTTTGAAAATAAAGTCTGTTCGTTCGTTCGTTCGTTCGTTCTCTCCCTCTCTCTCCCCCTCTCTCTCTCCCTCTCACTCTCCCTATCTCTCCCTCTCTCTCCCTATCTCTCTCTCCCTATCTCTCTCTCCCTCTCTCTCCCCCTCTCTCTCCCTACCTCTCTCTCTCCCTCTCTCTCCCTCTCTCCCTCTCTCTCCCTCTCTCTCCCTCTCTCTCTCCCTCTCTCTTTGTCTCTCTCTCCCTCTCTCTATCTCTCTCTCCCTCTCACTCTCCCTATCTCTCCCTCTCTCTCCCTATCTCTCTCTCCCTCTCTCTCCCCCTCTCTCTCCCTACCTCTCTCTCTCCCTCTCTCCCTCTCTCTCCCTCTCTCCCTCTCTCTCCCTCTCTCTCCCTCTCTCTCTCCCTCTCTCTTTGTCTCTCTCTCCCTCTCTCTATCTCTCTCCCTCCCTCTCTCTCTCCCTCCCCCCCTTTCTCTCTCCCTCTCCCTCTATCTCTCCCTCTCTCTCTCTCCCTCTCTCTCTCTCTCTCTCTCTCTCTCTCTCTCTCTCTCTCTCTCTGTGTGCAACAGTTATTGACAAGCATCTATGTGCAGATATTTCAATTCTGGAGTAAGCTGTCCCAGCACCCACCTTGAAGACACTGCGGTTTTGTTTCACATCGTGCATGGTGTGGTGTGCTGAACTGTGACTGATGTCAAGATGTGGGCAAAGTCACTCAGAGTCAATCGGCGACTTTCCAGAACGAGGTCTTCAACGGCTGCAACCTATTACGGAGTCACTACTCGATGTGCTTGACCCGGTCGTGAACAGTCTATCACTGAATTCACGCAATGTTGAAACTGCATAATCCACTCATACACTTGCTGGACTAAAAGGTATTCATCACCATACTGGACCTTCATTCACCGATGAATTTCTATAGGTTTAAACCCCTCACTCATTAAAATAAAACGGATAACAGATCGCTGCTCCTCATTGGTGTACGTTGAAATTGGTGCGGCCATCTTTAAACTGTCCTTATGATTCCCTCGTGTTCGTCTGCACCGTGGTGCCAAGTTTTTAACACCCTTGACATTCTTAACAACAATATTGGCAGGTTACAAGACAATGAAATGGTTATTGTAATTGCTATCACACTTTTCAGATTTTCATTTGAAGCCCTCTCATATATATATATATATATATATATATATATATATATATATATATATATATATATATATATATATATATATATATATATATAGGGCTCTACACTCCCGGTTATTCATGTATTGACACAGAAAGGGTCTTTCATGACTACAATCCATCCTGTTGTCATGATATACTGGCGCTGTGGCTTAGGGGATAGTAACACGAGCACTTTCCCAATTCACCGACACACCGAGTGGAGGCTTCGCAATCATGCATCGGAGATTTTTTAAGCAGGCCGCTTTTGGTTATGTAGCCGGTATCGGGTGTCTGTCGCAATGTCAGTGGCGTCGGGAGTCTCTGTGGCGAAGTGGTCAAGCCGTTTGACTCGTGCTCCGAAGGTTGTGGGTTCGATTCCGGGCCGCGTCCTTCGGTTTACGAGTTAAATGTTTCGGAGACCCCTGTGGTTCGTCGCTAAAAGCTACTGAGTTCGTGCTTTGTGCGACCCTTCCCGTGCTGCGGAAAGAGACCGAGCCATATGGGATAAAACCCGGTGCAATGAAGTCGACCCTGTCGACTTTTAAGCGACTTTTTTTTTGTCCCAATGTCAAATTACTGAACTAACATTGCGCAGTAAATCGCATACAGTCTTTACATGCCATGGTTGATGGTAACGCCCTGCACAAGCCATGTCACTAACTGTCACTGTACACAATTGTACTAATGAAAACTTCTCAATGGCTGCTTCTGATTCACTCTTGTCCTGTTGCATGACTTGTGATTCTAAACGTTCTTCTATTTTTGTGCCTTTCTTTTGTTTTGTATTTTATTTATAGAATCAGTGTCCTTTATTCCAATTCACGCTTTCTCAAATCGCCGCACACTGAACGTGGATTTTCTGTGGTTATGTCTGTGTCTAGTTTACTGCTTACAGCTTACAATTGCGAACATTGTATAAGTAAAGCCAAATGTGTATAGGTTCCTTTCAGCATATGAAGACACATACAATACATACTTCTATATCTTTGTTTCAATCAACACACTGCCTCGAATAACTGCAAATCGAAATCACACAATTAGAAATACACGCAGCAGTTATATATTTAGAATACAATAAAATCAAACAAAACCATATGAAAACCGCGACCCTCTATTATATTGCAGGTATCATATAAAGCCATGCATTATCCACGCAAATAAACATGTTCGGCGGAATCAACTATGACGAGAAAGAACAGTTTATATTTGTTTCCTTTCGTTAATTTTCTCGTTCTCATTGTACACATGAATCGGTGCAACTATCTCGGAACATTCATTACATCTGATGGGAGATGCCTTGAAGAGATTAAACCACGTTAACATTTTGCAAGATGGAAAACATTGACCAATAAAAAGATGTCATTTGCAAAGAGAAAAAGAATGAAAGAACGAACGAAGGAACGAACGAACGAAGTTCGCAATGGGTCATAAATCGGGCACGCAGGCCCGTTTTACATGCGGCCCTTCCAATCACTCATCTTTTGTTCATCTATTGTGCATGTTACAAAAGAGTGTTGATGTGCTACATAGAACCAGTATATTTGTATGGTTATGAAGCGTGGACAAGCTGAAAGACATATGATGGCTGGGGAATTGTGGTTTCTGAGGAACACGCAAAGAACACCGTGGCCAGACAGAAAAACCATGAGCAAGTCCTACAAGAGGCTTATTAAAACCGTAAACTGATTGAGAGAAAGCGGGCTGAGACAGTAAACATTTTGTGGAAAGTTATATTCTTCTTCTTCTTCTTCTTCTTCTTCTTCTTTCTTCTTCTTCTTCTTCTTCTTCTTCTTCTTCTTCTTCTTCTTCTTCTTCTTCTTCTTCTTCTTCTTCTTCTTCTTCTTCTTCATTGTCTTCTTCTTCTTCTTTTTCTTCAGCGTTCTGAGCCATTGTGGTTCTTTGCTGCAGATACAATCCGTCTCCATTCGCCTCTCTGGTGGACCTTCGCTTGCCAGTCGTTGATTCCAAGTGCTTGTAGGTCTGTACATGTATTATCTCTCCACCGTCTTCTTGGTCTACCTCGGGGTCTACGGTCATTTATTTCCTGAGTTTAAGCGAGTTTTGTTTCCCTATTATCTTCCATTCTTTCATGTGTTTGCTTTCTCCAGTATTCTACCGCCAGATGGCAACAGATGCTACTACAGTTTATGTTAGTTGTTTTACTGGCTTTTGTCACTCATTTCTATTGTTGCTGTTCATTATATGCCGTGTACTCCAAACTATGTTTATTTATTTATTAACTGTGTTTGTGTACTGTACATTTTAAGCGACATGTTCATGACTGAGGCAGCCTGTTTGTGTCATTGACAGTTGAAGCAACTTGTTCGTTGTTCATGACAGAGAAGTCTGTTTGTGTCATTGACAGTTGAAGCAACTTGTTCGTTGTTCATGACAGAGAAGTCTGTTTGTGTTATTGGCAGTTGAAGCAACTTGTTCGTTGTTCATGACTGAGGCAGTCTGTTTGTGTCATTGACAGTTGAAGCCATTTGTTCGTTGTTCATGACAGAGAAGTCTGTTTGTGTTATTGACAGTTGAAGCAACTTGTTCGTTGTTCATGACAGAGAAGTCTGTTTGTGTCATTGACAGTTGAAGCAACTTGTTCGTTGTTCATGACAGAGAAGTCTGTTTGTGTCATTGACAGTTGAAGCCACTTGTTCATGACCTAGATATCAGAAAGAGTATATCATTTGTTTCTTCCTTAAGGAGCCCGGTAGGACACGCGTGGGAGTTGGGGGAGTGTGGTAACTGGGAAAATAAACTGGGGGGGGGGGGGATATTCCCGATTGATCTGTAAAAACATCGGGAGTTGGCACCATATACCCAATACGAATCAAGGAAGGGAAATGGGCCCTGTACTTTCTGATTTCCTTATCTGGTGTAACTTTTAAAACCTCTCTGCACGGGACTTGAACATAGATTAGAGAAGTGGTTCTCAACCGGTGGTTTCCAGGGGGGGGGGGGGGGAATTAAGATTATTTCAATATCGCGTTAATACAAGAACCGATTGCTTGATATTGTTTTACCCTCCATACATTACAGTTATGTACTTCTCGCCATTCTGAAATTCGTTGTATAACGTAAGTAGACTCGAACATCACGTCGTATGTAGACGTCTAGACTTGTTCAAGTATGTTTTATTAAATTTAGCTTCCATTTTTACGTATACTGTGTAGAGGCAGGGATGATTTATAGAGAGGGAATACTAAAAGGGGTAATGACATTCTGAACAAATGATGAAAGGTTGCATGGGCCAAAAAAGGTTGAGAACCACCGGATTAGAGGGCATAGTGTAGTTGAACGTTGTAAAAGGCGGACATTGAACATAGATTAGATGACATTTTGTAGCTAAATGTCGTAAAACGTTGACTTGTACATAGATTAGAGGGTATTGTGTAGATGAATGTCGTAAAACGCGGACTTGTACATAGATTAGAGGGTATTGTGCAGATGAATGTCGTATAAGTGGAATTTGAACATAGATTGGAGAGTATTGTGTTTCTGAATGTCGTACAAGACGACTCGTGAGGATTAGACCTGTGTGACCTGGACCCGGAAGAGAAGCAAACAATAGTAGCACTGTACCTTGTCAGAAATGTCGTAATGAGCGTCTCAGGAAAGGCTGCCCCAACACGTTGCAACTTTCAGCCACAAAATGACGTAATGAGCGACTCATGAAAGGTTGCCCCAACACGTAGAAACATTCAGCCACATAATCCAACTTTCTGAAAAATAAAGGGAAAAAGAAAAGAATTGCAACTTAAACACTGATTGTACCAGGTCACAAAAACGATAACCAATATATCACTGCTGGGGTTTGACAGCAGACGCGGAGATGGCAAGAAACAGAACTTAACAGCTAAACAATGGTTACACATTCATTATGCTTCGGAAAAGAACAACATACATACGTAACTCCGTTTACAGAGATCGCTGACAATATGGGCGTGTCCGGCGATCACTCAAATCTGTTGTTAGATTCAAAGTTAAACTACGCCATGTTTCTGTGTCCGACTGAACCCACGCCTACTCTTTTAGCCTCGCCTCTCTGGCTTTCAAGCACGATTGATAGAGGGCAAACAGACAGGTAGACAGCGCAGTCCTCAGATCTGCTGTTGATCAGTTACCGGCTCAGAGGTTGGTCTTTGCTTTCTCCACTTTTCATTTCCTTGCGGGTACTGTGAGCAATTTTATTATATCCTGTCTTGTGTTATTGCTGCTCCGTGGCCAAGGTGTTACGGACGCAGTTCGCAACACAGCTGCGGGCGATTTGGCAGCAGACCTCATCGCGTTGATTTTTTGCGGAATGGTATGGGTGCTGGTCGTTCAGAAGGCAATGGTAAATTACTGAACGTAAACTTGCCAAGATATCAAAACAACAACAAATACTGGTGTTGACTGCGACGTCCTGTAGAGGATATTCAACTAACTTTTAACTGTTAACTTTTGTTATTTCCTCTTCTAAACTAGGATTGTGATTTTTGTGATGTTTTACATATGCACACAGCGTTAATTTGCTATACAGACACTGTGCTAACCATAAAACCAGCGGTATCAACGACAATAGGTGGGGGAGATATCGCGCAACCACGTCACACTTCAGAAGTAAAGAGGTTTTACAGACATAAGATC
This sequence comes from Cepaea hortensis, assembly GCA_963921405.1. Taxonomy (NCBI): domain Eukaryota; kingdom Metazoa; phylum Mollusca; class Gastropoda; order Stylommatophora; family Helicidae; genus Cepaea; species Cepaea hortensis. Next base: position 6,885,393 of record OY992888.1, on the reverse strand, counting down.
GACCACATTGCACCAGGTTTTAACCATTAAGACTCCTGTATTATTCCGCAGGACGACCTGTCGAAAACATCGCACACAGCACGAAATTCGTAGCTCCAGCCAACTTCAGAAATCTGTGTGATAACGATCATGCCGGTTTTTTTTTTTTTTTTTAAATAACAATACCTGACATCTCCTCAACCAGTGGATTTTAATGTTTCTTTTTGTCTGTTGGCATGATGGTAACTTCTAGTCCCACATCCATTCCGCAGTCCATCTTGTGGCATTATTGTCTCCATCAGAATCCTTGTTTGTCTGGAAAACCTTCTCCTTCAACTTTACATCAATTCACATCGACTTTAAAAAAATGTTTTGCATATTCTTTACCGGACATCGCTGTCAACATCAGCATCTTTTAGCTGATTGTGGATTTCTGGGCAAGATTACGCTCAGTAGTTTGCCATTGTTTTCTGAGCGACCGGCTCCATCCTCTCATAAGTCACTGGCGCGACTCGAACCGCTTCCAATTCTTGTGCGCACATCAACTTTACATTCCCTAAAATCAACTTTACATCGTTTATTTTCAAGGTTCTATCATTTCACATCAACTTTACATCATATAATATCAATTTTACATCATTTCACTTAAACTTTTCATCGTCGTAATCTTCAGATAAATATTATTGTTTGTCTGTTGCATATTTTATTTACTTCAACTTTACATCTATCTTGGTCATTATTCTAGTATGATATGTGATGTTTTGTTTTATTTATTTGTAGTTGATTTAGCTGAACAATGCTTTATTTCATTCCGAGTTTATTTACATTCCCATTGTGTCTCTTTGAGCTGACTGAAGTATGTACTCCAATAACGATTTATTTAACGAGAGATATGTACGTTTTCTGGTTTTAAATTAAACACTAAATGTGTTATGACTAGCACGGTGCCGTCTTGACAGACGATAGTTTGTTACATTGTACTTCAAATAGGCATAATAACTACAACCCATGGCGGTAGCGAATCTGACTGATCAGACGAATTCGCGCTGTAAATGTTCGTCCACAACGGATGCATCATTTCCACCATCACGCACATCTTACGTCTCACACGCTCAGTGTGTGACCTATCTGTAATCATTTTCTCTTTTGTTTTTATTCCACTTCTGATGTTTGCCCTCATGCAACACGTTCCGCGGTGACTTGCTCTCAATGTGCATTATCTATGCCTGTATCAATCATGTCCCTCTTATGCACATCTTTGTATCCTAGAAACGGCGGAACCCGAGATCTCTTACCCATCTGTAATTCACCAAAACAGATGTACGAAGACTGAACATGGAACAAACCGTCATACAACCTGACCTTTCCAATACTTCAGTATTTGTGATTTTGTTGTTGTTGTAAATACCAACAGTCAGGTCTTAGTCAGATATGACTGAGCTACCGTATGACAGTAGACGGTACTACCTGCTTTCTGTCAGCGCCGAATGTTGGGCGGCGCTTACCAAACCCGACACCCCACATTGTGCCAACGGCTTCGGGCGGAAGAGCGCAATTGGGAGGGTACTAGCCTTATCCTGGTGCGAGGAAATGCAACCCAAAGACAAAATAAGTCATGGTAGGGCAGACCAGGCCCTAAGCCTTGGTTGGCAGCTGGTCTAGGATCGAAGCTCCGAAAGGCGAACAGTTAGAGCATTGCTTTGCTGATCCGGCAGCTTCTGCAGCTTTTCTTGTTCCAGATTATAGGTGTCAACTTTCCTCTGGAGTGAACTAGGCAGGCCGAGAGAGGGATAATGCTGCATGGGCAACACATGGTTTCTTTATTTTAGCCCAGGCTTTGTGCTATGGAGAGGCAATAACTCCATCCCTGGTCTTAACCGGTCTCGGAATCAAAGCGAGAGGCAACTGTTACGGGTTATATGTCCTTGTCATTTGGCGTAGACATGGCTAATTGGGTGCTGATCCGCCACAGCCTGCCTGCTTCAATGGGTGCTTGGGGCTAGGACAAAATCTGAATCGCAGGCTGTAAAACCAATGCACCAGGTATAATAAAAAGAATAGAAACCTCAAGCTACGGCTTGCAACCTGGAACGTGAGAACCATGTGTCCAGGATTTTCCACTGCCTTGACAAATATTGACGATGTGAGAAAAACGGCTGTGATTGATGCTGAACTCAATCGTCTTAACATTGATATTGCTGGCCTGCAGGAGACTGCCCTCGCTGAGGAAGGGTCACTCAGGGAAAACAATTACACATTTTTTGGGAAGGGAAGAGGGCAGGCAGAAAAAAGGCAACATGGTGTGGGCTTTGCAGTGAAGAATTCGCTACTGGGAATGATTTATATCCCAGCTGGAGGTAATGAAAGATTATTATCACTGCGCTTAGAAACCTCTTGTGGATTTGCCACCATTCTCACGACATATGCACCGAAACTCGTTTCCTCTGATGATGTGAAGGATACGTTCTACGAGCAGCTAGACTCTGCGATCAAGGCAGTTCCAAAATCCGACTACATTTATATGCTCGGTGATTTCAATGCTCGTGTGGGCCAGGACTCGAGTTCATGGCCAGTGTGCCTTGGAAAATACAACATCGGTCGCATGAATGATAATGGGCAAAGGCTGCTGGAGCATTGCACTAGAAATGACCTATGTATTACAAACTCCTTTTTTAAAACAAAAGACATGCATAAGGTCACATGGAAACATCCAAGATCCAGCCATTGGCATCAGCTGGACTTCATTATCACACGGAGACAACATCTGAACCATACATCATTAACTCGAAGTTACCACAGTGCTGACTGTGATACAGATCATTCTTTGGTTGTTGCAAGGGTTAGATTGAGACCAAAGAGAATCTACACAGCTAAACACAAGTCTAGCCCCAGGATTAATATTACTAACACTCACGATCCTGGAAAGTGCTTTGAATTTCAACAGCAACTTGAAGACGCTTTCAATGATACATAGAAAATTGTATAGTAAATGATAAATGGAGTAAACTTAAAGAAACTATTTATAAAACAGCGGTAGGGGTTTACGGCAATGTGGCTCATACGAGGCAGGACTGGTTTGCGGCAAACAGCCAGATACTGCAGCCCTTGATTGATAAAAAGAAGATAGCTCTCTTAAGAAACAAGGAAAGACCAACGCGTAACACTCTGAGTGAGCTGAAGCAAGCGAGGAAGGATGTACAAAAGGCTGCCAGGCAGTGTGCGAATGACTATTGGATCAAGTTATGTGAGTCCATTCAAATCGCAAGTGATAAGGGAAACATCAGAAGCATGTATGAAGGGATAAAGAAAGCCTCTGGTCCAATGATCAAAAGAAGTCTTCTTCTTCTTCTTCAGCTTTCCGAGCCATTGAGGTTCTTTGCTGCAAATACAATCCGTCTCCATTCGTCTCTCTGGTGGACCTTCTCTTGCCAGTCGTTGATTCAAGGTGCTTGTAGGTCTATACATGTATTATCTCTCCACCGTCTTCTTGGTCCACCTCGGGGTCTACGGTCATTTATTTCCCGAGTGTAAGAGAGTTTTGTTTCCCTATTATCTTCCATTTTTTCTATATGCCCCAGCCATTGTAGTCTATTAGCCTTCATGATACCAGTGATTAGCGGGGACTTAAACAGATCATAAATGTCTTTGTTACTTCTTCTTTTCCACTCTCCACTTTGTGTATCCCTAATGGGTCCAAAGATGCGTCTCAAAATTTTGTTCTCAAAGGTTTGTAACAAGGCTTCGTCTCCTTTCGTTGTACTCCAGGTTTCAGAGCCATACAGCACAACTGGTCTGATCAGTGTTTTGTATATTGTGATTTTGGTGTTACGAGATAGCGCCTTTGATTTTAGTAGATGTTGTAGTGCATAGTATATCTTATTTCCAGAGTTGATTCTAGTTTGTATTTCTTCCCTTATGATGTTGGGGCAGTTGAAGATTGTACCCAGGTATTTGTATATTTCCGTTCTTTTAATGGTCATATTATCTATTTGTATGTGGCCAGAGTTTTTAGCCATTCCGTCTCTTGAAATTACCATATATTCTGTCTTATCTTGGTTGATAACCAGCCCCATCTGTTGGGCTTTTTCCTTTAAGTGAGTCAATATTTCCAATGTCTTTTGTTCACTTTGCCCTATAATATCTATATCATCTGCATAACCAAGCAGCTTGGATGTTCCTCCAATATCACAATCCTCCTTTATCTTCCTTACAACTTTCTCTAGAGCCAGATTGAAGAGTAGCGGCGATAGTGCATCATCCTGTTTCAAGCCAGATGTTATTTGGAAGGGGTCTGATTTCCTGCCTTTATATGTTACTTGAAGGAAAAAGCCAAACAGATGGGGCTGGTTATCAACCAAGATAAGACAGAATATATGGTAATTTCAAGAGACGGAATGGCTAAAAACTCTGGCCACATACAAATAGATAATATGACCATTAAAAGAACGGAAACATACAAATACCTGGGTACAATCTTCAACTGCTCCAACATCATAAGGGAAGAAATACAAACTAGAATCAACTCTGGAAATAAGATATACTATGCACTACAACATCTACTAAAATCAAAGATGCTATCTCGTAACACCAAAATCACAATATACAAAACACTGATCAGACCAGTTGTGCTGTATGGCTCTGAAACCTGGAGTACAACGAAAGGAGACGAAGCCTTGTTACAAACCTTTGAGAACAAAATTTTAAGACGCATCTTTGGACCCATTAGGGATACACAAAGTGGAGAGTGGAAAAGAAGAAGTAACAAAGACATTTATGATCTGTTTAAGTCCCCGCTAATCACTGGTATCATGAAGGCTAATAGACTACAATGGCTGGGGCATATAGAAAGAATGGAAGATAATAGGGAAACAAAACTCTCTTACACTCAGGAAATAAATGACCGTAGACCCCGAGGTGGACCAAGAAGACGGTGGAGAGATAATACATGTACAGACCTACAAGCACATGGAATCAACGACTGGCAAGAGAAGGTCCACCAGAGAGACGAAAGGAGACGGATTGTATTTGCAGCAAAGAACCTCAATGGCTCGGAAAGCTGAGAAGAAGAAGAAGATATGTTACTATATTTTAAGTATCTTCCATGCATAGTCTGGTCATGTTGATTAACTTGCTTGGTATTCCAAATTCCTGCATAGCATTCCATAGACTATTCCTTTGGACACTATCATAAGCCTTTTTAAAATCCACAAAAATGTTATTGAGATCTCTTTTATATTCCCAATGTTTCTCGGCTATTTGTCGTAAGATAAATCTTACGATCTATTGTTGATCTGTTTTGTCTAAAACCCGCCTGGTAGTCACCTAATATGTCTTCTGAATATGGTTTTAGTCTATTTAGTAATACTGCGGATAGTATCTTATAGCTTGTGGACAGTAGTGATATTCCTCTATAATTTCCACATTGGAACTTGTCTCCTTTTTTAAAGATAGGTATCAATAATGACTCTTTCCAGTCATGGGGTAATTCTTCTGTCCTCCAGATTTTTATTATTAGTTCGTATAGCTTTAGATGTAATGCATGGCCACCTGCCTTTATAAATTCAGCAGCAATTCCATCAGTCCCAGTTGCCTTATTGTTTTTAAGTCATGTGATTACATATAGGATTTCTTCAAATGTAGGTTCTTCAATTTGTGGTTCGCATGTTAGAACCTCTTCCTGTGGGAAAATGTTACTTGGAGCTTCACAAATTAGTAATTCAATAAAATATTCTATCCATGTGTTGCACATTTCCTCATTGGTATATATCATATTCCCATTTTTGTCTTTTAAACCATATGTGTTTTGTTGGTGCCCTCGTTTCATTGACTTCAGTTCTTTAAAAAATTTTCTGGATTCATTTTTCTGGTGATTAGTTTCCATATCTTTGATTATATTACTCATATATTCTCGCTTCTGCTGTCTGACTATTTTTGTAGCCTCTTTACATTCATTTCTATTATGCTCTTCCTTTTGGATGTTATTGATGTCATTTAACCATACATGTCTGGCATTCTTCTTCCTAATGACTGCTTCTTCACATTTTTGATTGAACCATCTGTTCTTTCTATGCGTGGTTAACACACCGAGACATTCTTCTGCGGTAGATTGAATTGTATTCTTGATGTTCAACCAAGTTTGGTCAACGCTTTCCTCCGAAGGGTTTTGCAGAGTTTCAAGTTTACATTTTATTTCATCTGTAAATTTCTCTTTGACTGTAATGTCTTGTAGTTTTTCTCTGCTATATGTTGGGTGTAATCTTTGTAATTTAGTATAGAAAGCTCTCTAAAGTTTTATTTTAAATTTTGCTCCAACGAGGAAGTGGTCACTGTGGCACTCAGCTCCTCTATAACTTCTGACTTGCTGTATGTTTGATGCATTTCTGTTGTTAATTAAGATCAAAAGAAGTGCACCGCTGAAAACCTTGACTGGAGAAATCATCACTGATAAGAAACAGCAGATGGATAGATGGGTCGAGCACTATTTAGAGCTTTACTCAAGTGAGACCAAGCTAGCGGATGATGCCCTTAACGCCATAGAGGCCCTGCCAACTCTTGACCACCTGGACACACTTCCCACTATAACAGAAGTTAAGTGTGCTATAAATGAGCTTGCATCTGGCAAGGCTCCAGGTAAGGATGGGATTCCAATAGAGGTAATCAGGAGTGGGCAAGACACACTCGCTCTACAGATCCACCAGCTAATAGAGCTATGCTGGCGAGAAGGACAAGTCCCACAGGATTTCAAAGATTCAAACATCAAAACGCTGTACAAGAACAAGGGAGATCGGAGCAACTGTAACAACTATAGGGGTATCTCACTTCTGTGTATTGTTGGGAAAGTATTTGCCAGAATTGTCCTGCACAGACTTCAAGTCCTGGGAGATCAAGTCTACCCCGAATCACAGTGCGGCTTCCGCCAGAACCGGTCAACCATTGATATGATATTCTCATTGCGACAGATGCAAGAAAAATGCCGGGAACAAAATCAGCCACTGTTTATTGCCTTCATCGACCTCACAAAGGCATTCGATTTGGTCAGTCGAGAGGGTCTGTTCAAAGCACTAAAGAAGATAGGCTGCCCACCAACTCTTCTGTCCATTGTGGAATCGTTCCACACAGGCATGAAGGGTATAATCAAGTTTGATGGCTCAACTTCAGAAGAGTTTAAAATCAAGAGTGGAGTTAAGCAAGGTTGTGTACTATCCCCCACCCTCTTTGGGATATACTTTTCACTTCTACTGAAATATGCCTTTTGTGATCAGGATGACGGTATATACATTCACTCACGCTCAGATGGTGGCCTCTATAGTGCTCAGGGATTGAAGGCCAAGACCAAAATTAGCAGGGTACTAATCAGAAAGTTGCTTTTTGCGGATGATGCTGCGATTACGACCCACTCTGAGAAAGAATTACAGCATCTACTATCTTCATTCTCCAATGCTTGTTCTGAATTTGGTTTAACAATTAACAAAAAGAAGACACAGATTATGTCACAAGGTGCACATGGTGTACCTTCAATCTTTATTGACGACGCCGAACTGGAGATAGTAGACCATTTTACATATCTAGGATCAGAGGTAAATAGCAAATTATCCCTCGATCAGGAAATCAACATCAGGCAGCAACAACAATGAACATGTTAGCAAAAAGAGTCTGGGAGAACAGGAAGCTTACTGCAAAAACAAAAGTCCTCGTCTACCAAGCCTGTGTCCTTAGTACTCTTCTTTATGGCAGTGAAACCTGGACAACTTATTCACGCCAAGAGAAACGTTTAAACAGCTTTCATATGCGGTGTCTGCGAAGAATACTTGGTATTAAGTTGCAAGACAAAATCACAAATACTGAAGTATTGGAAAGATCAGGTTGTGTGACGGTGTATTCCATGCTCAGTCTTCGTAGACTTAGATGGATATGACACGTTAGGAGGATGGATGATGGTAGAATACCAAAGGACATCTTTTTTGGTGAATTACAGACGGGTAGGAGATCTTAGGGTCGGCCTCTACTACGATACAAAGATGTGTGCAAGCGGGACATGATTGATACAGGCATTGATAAAGCACATTGGGAGCACGTCGCCGCTGAACGTGTTGCATGGAGGGCAACTATCAGAAATGGAATAAAGACAAAGGAGAAAATGATTGCAGATAAAGCACACACACAGCGTGAGAGACGTAAGATGGTGCAAAATTGTGGAAATGACCATGTTTTCACATGCACCTACTGTGGACAAACATTTGCAGCAAGAATTGGCCTTACCAGCCACACTCGCCACCGCCATGGATCGTAGTTATTAAGCCTTTTTGAAGCACAATGTACCAAACTATCGTCTGTCAAGACGGAACGGTGCCAATGAATGTAAATACCAAGTATTCTTCGCAGACACCGCATATGAAAGCTGTTTAAACGTGTCTCTTGGTGTGAGTAAGTTGACTAGGCGTCACTGTCATAAAGAAGAGTACTAAGGATACAAGATTGATAGACAAGGACTTTTGTTTTGGCAGTAAGCTGCCTGCTCTCCCAGACTCGTTGTGTTAACCTGGTCATTGTTGTTGCTGCCTTACCAATCCTGATAATGACTTAATGATCTAGGGATAATTTGCTATTTACCTCTGATCCTAACTGTGTAAAATTGTCCATTATCTCCGGTTCGACGTCGTCAATGAAGATTGATGGTACGACATATGCACCTTGTGACATAGTTTGTGGCTTCTCTTTGTTAATTATTAAACCAAATTCAGAACAAGCACAGGAGAATGCAGATAGTAGACGTTGTAATTCTCCTCAGAGTGGGTCGTAATTGCAGCATCATCTGCAAACAGCAACTCTCTGATCAGTACCCTCCTAATTTTGTTAAATGTATACTATGATATATAAAATAACAATGGAATGTGGTTGGTTGCCATAATGCACACAACGTAGGTTGTGGTGATTGCAGTCTTGATAGCAACAGATTAGAGAAAATTACATACAAGGATTGATACAGTGGATGTTGAGCGATAGAAATAGTCTCACTTTGAATAAAGGAAAGAGAAAATTATTGATGGTAGAAATTACATAGCTCGTGCATATGTGTGCATAAATTAATGCACAGTTAAAGCTAAAGGTAATAAATTTGGGGCAAGCACAGTTACTACTGCTTATTTATGTCTTGCATTTTAGAATGTTGGTAAAGAAGTTGTTTAGAGATGTCAATACCACATGATGTCACATAATCATCAATTTAATGTTCATAGTCACATAACATGGAATCTATATCGGATGTTGTTATATCATTGTAATAACAGTATGTTTCCATGTTGACCTAGCCAGCAATCATGATTCATTCCTGGGGCCAGACAGGTTCCGGCGGCAACTTGAACCTCCGTGTTGGTGTGGTCCTGATGTTGCTGACTGGCCTGCAGATATGTGAGTATCAGATCACTTGTCCTTGAATTTGCGTACCTTGTCAGCTGCACAACAGAGAGACTGATCTCTCTGTGAAGTTGCAGTAGTTACATCAGCCTCACGCTGCATAGGGCATCTTCATTCTAGCAAATAGTAATGGACCATTTACAATCGAACGAACGAATGAACAAACACACTTTATTTTCCTCCAGACTATTATTAATACATCCCATAAGACATGTGTATGATGCCAGACACGAATGTCTATTGTCCACCCGATAGTTAATGTGTAATGTCCACCCGATGGTTAATGTGTATTGTCCACCCGATGGTTAATGTGTATTATCTACACGACGGTTAATGTGTATTGTCCACCCGATGGTTAATGTGTAATGTCCACCGATGGTTAATGTGTATTGTCCATCCAATAGTTAATGTGTATTGTCCACCCGATGGTTAATGTGTATTGTCCACCCGATGGTTAATGAGTGTTGTCCATCAGATAGTTAATGTGTATTGTCCACCCGATGGTTAATGTGTATTGTCCACCCAATAGTTTATGTGTATTGTCCACCCGATGGTTAATGTGTATTGTCCACCCGATGGTTAATGTGTATTGTCCACGTGATGGTTAATGTCTATTGTCCACCGAATGGTTAATGTGTACAACATCACACTCCTCGCCCACACGCCAACTCCCCCATTTTATTATTTATTTTTTATCTGTGCCTTTCTTTGAAGTGTGTGTGTGTGTGTGTGTGTGTGTGTGTGTGTGTCTGTGTGTGTGTGTGTGTTGGTATTTATGTATATCGACCTACACGGGCGTCTATTTTCGTTGGCCATGTCGTGAGAAGGGGAAGGATGACGGTTGTCGTCAAAGCGGGGTGGTTTTGAGGCATTGGGGAGAAAGGCAGGGGGACAGCAAGAGAGAAGCTGCCAGGCAATTTGACATCATGGCATGACGAAGAAGAAAGAAAGAAGGAAGGAAGGAAGGAAGGAAGGAAGGAAGGAAGGAAGGAAGGAAGGAAGGAGATAAAGAAACAACCAATGCTCAACTCTTCTAGAAGAGTACATTATATATTATTCTGAATGTTCAACACCGCCATGCTAGGCGATGAGCTTTCAAGCATATATATCTACCCACGCCCCCCCCCCCCTTTTTTTTTCATTTCCAGACAAAAGAACTACACATAAACAATACACATAGGCTCCGAGGAAAGAGCCCCATCCCATTGTGTGGAGCTGAGTGCATTTTAGAGAAGTGAGCAGTCTTTCCCTTCCGTAACAAGCGGTGAGCCCAGGAATCAAACTTTCACTTGAGCGGACTAATGCGTTGTCAGTGCAACTCCCTAACCTTTAAAATATATGTTCACCAACATACAACAAGTATCGAGAAGAAGTGTATTTCCGGGATAAGAGAACACTAAAGAGAGAAAGCACTAAAGAGAATTTTATTTTTTTTTCTCACGTAGTACTATTTCTGATGGGAGATGCCTTGAAGAGATTAGAAAAAGAATCGCCATGGCGAAATTAGCCTTTAGCAAGATGAAAAACATTTTGACCAATAAAAAGATGTCAATTGAAACGAGAAAAAGAGTGTTGAGGGGATACATAGAGCCTGTTCTTTTGTATGGATGTGAAACTTGGACAATGTGCAGTCAAGCTGAAAAACATCTGATGGCTGCAGAAATGTGGTTTCTGAGGACAATGCAAAGAATACCATGGACAGACAGAAAAACCAGTGACCAAGTACTAAAGGAGACAAATGAAAATCGTAAACTGATTAGAGAAATTAGACGTAGACAGTCAAAATTGTTTGGACATGTTATGAGAAGAAATGAACTGGAGAACTTGGTGACAACTGGCAAGGTCAAAGGGAACAGACCAAGGGGAAGACCGAGAGGAAAATACCTGGATGGCTTGGCCACATGGCATGGACTAGACAGGAACACGGAGCTGATCCACGACGCTGGTGATCGAGTGAAATGGCGAGTCATGACCGCCCACGCTTTCCGACATGGCACATGATTGATTGATTGAGTACTACTTCTGCTGTCTCCCCCCGCGAAGGGGTTAAGGTATCTGTTCATAATCCCATACACCCATGTACGAAACACAGCTGCGCGAGAATCGGCAGCGGATCTCGTCGCGTTTGTTTCTTACGGAAAGGCATGTGAGGCGGTCGTTCAGAAAGCAATGGCAAACTACTGAACGTTAAACTTGCCAAGGCATCAACAGCAGCTAAAAAATGCCGGTGTTGACTGCAGTGTTCTGTAAATAGGATAAGGGGAAAAAAACATCCTACTTCTACTATCACTAGACTGAATTTTGGGTGTGGATTACCTATCCCTATTACCAGTGTCCCTCGTCATCTGGCTAACCCACTCCACTTCTGAAGTACTTGTAATTTACTTCCTCAAGTCGAGGACGAGAAGTCAAAATTTTAGTGCTACTGAACAGTGTAGGGGTTGAACCCCACTACTTCAGCATCAGCACACCGGATGTTTAAGAAATAGCCCTCTTTTCCATTCCAACATGCTGATACCTAAAGAAAAATAACCTGTTTTAGTTTGTTAACATTTTCTCGCATATTGATCAGGTCAGTCACATTTGCTACCGGTGCTGGCTGCAGATGGTATGCGTTTAGTTTTTTTAGTTTATTTGATGCTCAATGTAAGAAACAATGGTCTGTCAAGACGGCAGAGTACCATTGTTTTTTTTTGTTGTTGATTGTTTGTGTGTGTGTGTGTGTGTGTGTGTGTGTGTGTTCGTTTTGCATATCCTTTTTACAGGACATCGCACTCAACACCAGCATTTTGCCACAGTGATCTCTTGGCAAGTTTACGTTCAGTAGTTTGCCATTGCTCTCTGAACGACTAGCACCGATACAAACGCGAAACCAATGCAACGTGGTCTGCTGCCAAATCGTGCGTAGCTGTGTTTGGATCGCGGGTATATGAGATTACGAACCGCGTCCGCAACGCCTTCGACACGGAGACCGTCTACCATTTGTTAGTGTGTTGAAATATGTCTTTGTCTCGTCAGGTATGAAATGTGTCGCCGGGTCCGCATCAACACCGATACTTACCAACATGGAGATGGCATCATCTGCCCTCCAGGAGAATGCATCAACACCGACAACTACAGATACCACACCTACAATACCAACTAACATAACCAGCTACCGCCTGCCGACATCCGTGCATCCTCTACATTATAACATAGAGCTGCAGACGTACATAAACTACACTGACCCAAGCAATTTCACATTCAGGGTAAGCCTGTACTTGTGCTGAACTCAGTTGCCCGTCTTTGAAAAGTGGAATCAGATATTGCCACATGTTTTCATTCTTGAATTTTCCCCATTTTAATCATGTGCCATACCGATAAGTATGGGCTGTCTTGCTTCGATATCTCACATGGTCATCAGAATCTTTGATCAGGTTTCTTCGTGTTGCCATTATGCCGTGTGACCAATCCATGTTAGTTTCAACCTCTATGTCTCCCCCTTGCACTTTTCAACTCAGTCTTTGCAGGTGTCACTACGTAAGGTCTATGCTTTATTTCTTCTCATAAATTGCTGACAAACGCTTCACTGTTTACGTGTAACTTCTAGATAAGATTGACAGCCTCCGTTTGTTTGTTGTAGACATTGACAGACTAGGAGTAAACTGCTACTTCAGGATATGTCGGGTGTTGCAAAGCAGACCACGTCGCCCTCATCCGCCGGCCCCATGGCCCTGGCTTTAAATTCATCTCTTTGTGGGATATGATTACGTAATCGTTGGTGGTGTCTTCACGTAGCCAATCGGGATATGATTACGTAACCACTCGGGATATGATTTCATGGCAATTGCGGGTATGATTACATAATCATTGGGGTTATGATTACGTAGGCATTGAGGAGTAAGGATTACGTAGCCATCTGGTAGATGATTACACAGACGAATCAGCAGGCTTGTCCATGGGAATGGGATTCCCATGGGAAACGGCCCATGGGATGGGATGGGACAGCAAACATTTGTATTTCCCATGGGACACATGGGACAGTAGCCATGTCATAGAAACTTTTTTTTTAAACCTGTTGAAAACCTTTTATCCTTCCTTTTTCTGTATATACTTGTATCAATTCTTTATCTCGTGGTGGGAAACCGGATAAATTAATAAATGCGCGCATGCGATCATATTACCAACGTTTCAATGCCCATTTAAAAAAATCACTCGCATTACTTTAATGAAGATGATGAAGAATTCTTAAGCCACCTTTCGAATATTGTTCATATTAAAGGAATGCTGTACATACATGAGAAATTCAAAACATTTTTTGACAAACTAGAAATTGATGGTACTACATCAAATTTTAATTTGCTGTTATACTTCCTCCTAGACTATCAGTTGTACAAAGTTATTTTTGATATTGACGAAGAAACTTCCAGCAGCATGATGAAGAAATATTGTCAGAACTTTCAGAAAATTATTGGCGTAAAACTTTGGCCATATTGCAGTTCTTTGGCAGTTACTGCAGCATTCCTTACTGGAGTTGACATTAAAGCCAAAATAGAAGACATGGTCAAGTCGGTTGTTACTAAGAAGAAAGGGAATGTGGACGCCAATAAATGGGCCAATGATCGGATCGCTTTTTCTAAGTCTGTTGTTCCAACTGTTATTTCATTCATCAAGGATTTAAATCTTTCTTCTGAATCATCTGCTGTATGTGAAGTAGCAGGAGTTGTAGAACAAAAGCCGAAAAGTGATTTTGACTTATTTTTTTATCCTCCACCAAACCAAACACTTAAGTGTGGTGACCCCAGAAACAAATGCCTTGAGGATGAAGTCACCATGTTTCAAAAATTACGGCAACCAACTTCACAACCATTAAATTATTGGAAAAATGAACATAGGTTTCCACTGCTAACAGCAAGTGCGAAAATTGTCTTGGCCATACCAGTGTCCTCAGCGGCAGTAGAGCGCTTATTTAGTGCAGCTGGATTGTTGTTGAGTAAGTTATGAAAACGGATGTTACCAGCTCTCGTTATAAACTCTGTGTATATCAGATTTGCATGTAAGATGAAAATTGTGGAAATGGTTCAGGGATTATCTGGATTAACTGAATTATTAGAAACAGTCGATCAGCAGGAAATTGATAATGTGCTGAATGAGCAGAGTGACTCTGAAACAGTATGAGAGTGTCAGAATGACACTGAATTGTCATATTTAGATTAAACTTTGTTTTAATAAAATACTCTTGAATATTAAAGTTAATAAATTCTTTTGTTTTACATGTCTCTTTGTACATGTAATCCTATTTAGTAGACACTAACCCTAAACTTTCATAAATTTCATAATTTTATTTGAACTGTATTACATATTAGTATTATCATGGAAATCCCATGGGAATCCAATGGTATGGGACGGGCAAAATGGGATGGGATGGGAATGGGACAGAAAAATGTGTTCCATGCACAAGCCTGCGAATTAGCATCGTAAACTTGCTAAAAATATATGAACAGAGCACGCTATACCCAATTCACCACACGACACGGGTCTTCCCTTGTTTGTCAGTCAAGGCCTTTGACACAAACACAATCACATATCATGTGTTTGGGGATGGCGACGTAAATATATGCCGGAAGATTTAAGTCTGGCCAGATGGTATCATTTGGTGCTATTTTTTTGTGAAAAAACATAAGAAAACAGATCCGAACTTTCCTTTGCTCTGTGATGTGCTATGACCATCTCATTGTTTAGGCCGGAGTGCAAGGCGTGATAGGTGATCAGTCTTTCCATCCCGTAGTTAGCGGCGAGTCCAGGAATCGAACACTTAACCCAACTGTGTGCAATTGTCAGTGCAATATTCTAACCATTACATCAACTCCACCCCTAGCCCTCCTCGGATCCCTCAATATAGTCTCAGTATTGATTTAATTGTGTTTGTCTAGGGTCTATGGCGAAGGAGTTGTCGACGCAGTTTGTAATACCGCATGCCGCGTTCGAAACGTAGTTGCGGGCGATTGGATAGCAGACAGCCTTGTGTTGGTTTTTATAAACATGGTATAAGTGCCGGTAGTTTAGACAGCAATGGTAAACTACTGAACGTAAATTTGCCAAGAATTCACAAGCAGCCAAGAAAAAGGATGATTTTGAATGCGACGTCATGTAAAGGATATAAAACTATATTTAACTTTAGGGTCGATTTTCTTGCGCACTATATACCAATCATTGTTCCCATCTCCACACATATCTTTACACCCACGGAGTCTAAGCACAGTGCACGAACTCAACATAAATGGATTCAGCGAGGATTCAACTGTGTGTTCACAAGAGCCCCTCATGACGTAAATAAAATACAAAGTGTGAATAGTGGCTATTGAATAAGAAACCTGGTATAAGCAGTCTGTCTATCTCCTAGCGGAAAACGCTCATCCTATCACACTTTTGTAGACCTGCAAGCACGGAAGAATATATTCCATGAAAGTTTATCAGTGATCATACTGAAATAAATTGTGTGTATCGCCAACACACAGATAAACTATGAAACCTCCATGACAAACCATGACAATTAGATCTAAAATGCAAATAAGAAAACAAAGGCAACAAGATTTGCTTTCAGGTTGAATTGAATAAACGTTGAATAATTTGGCTGAAATACTAAATACTGTCAGCATCCCCAATAAGACCTTACAGGAGTAAGGAGTTAACACTAGTCTAGTAGGGAAGACACCGAGTACTATTAATAACCTCACAGGGAGACACATTTGTGTCAGACCAGAGGTAAACGAGTACAGAAGAGCGAGGGCTTTCCCCAAGCAATTGAGTTGCTGGTCCTTGCGAGTAACCGTGGTATGCCAGGTTACTCGAACTCACCAGCCAGCGTGCTGGCAAGACCAGGCACGCAATAATAGCGATTGCACGGAGAGTACAAATATTACCAAAAAAATGGACTAAGGCGGCTAAAGTAGGTAACAGCTATGAAAAACTAGAAGAGCTAATGGTAATGGACAAAGTTGTTTCTACAGTGCCTACCCCTTTTGCCAAATTCTTACAACAGTCAGATATTGAGTCCATTCAACAATTAGAGAAACCGGGGTCAGCTTATTTTTTCCTCTAATCGGGACATATTTAAAACTACATCATATGACACAGAAATTACAGGTTTTGCAAATAGAGTCCCTGATAGATCCTACAAACAGAAAGACTACAGTAAGAATGACAAACCACCTCAGAAACCACCTCGATGTAATTATTGCAATCTTTTCACCCAACTTATTCGATGTGTGATAAGAACCCCACATATCCGTCACACCTAGAACAAGTGATAAGTAAGCAAGAAAGCAGAAGATTCTCCAAAATTACACATGTACCATCCAGCATTTAAAAGGGAGATTAAATACGATTGCAGACATTTGAAGTCATCCTTCATCCATTCAAATACCTGAGTTACAGGAAGGAAGCGACCATACACCACCAGAAACAGTGACACTGTAATGTTAGATAACCAAGTGCCATGTGTGGTGAGTAAGACATATCGTAAGTGCGTTACTATCGCCTGATATATAACTTGTGTGAATAGAACAGTGCTATGAAAAGTGTAACGAACAGACGCAGAAATAACATGCGCTGACACACACATAAGTTAGATTATGGGAACTAACGCCAAGAGGACAACGAACCCAGCTTAGACCCCGAATCTAGAATATATTGAACCAACGCTTAAACCCCGAATAACATGCCAGGGTTAGCTATGTACCTTCATAATGTGGTAGGCAACTATATTAATACACTATCCTTCAAAGAGAGCATAAAAGACTTTTGCGGAATGAACTATGTTAGAATAGTCTACAAAGAGATTTGCTCCATCTTCGCAACGCAGAGGATGACATCAACTTAGTGTAATTAGATATAGAAATGTAACTGTGATATATGTACATTATTATTTTATTTACAGTATCTATAACTTCATTTTTCTATTATTTATTCTATTGCAAATTGTGTAAACGCATATATAACTTTATTTTCTTATTTGCTTAGTTAGAAATCACCATCATTTAATTAATAACCCATTTATTAAAACATCCATTATAGAAATACAATTATTAGATCTTATATTAGTTAATTAACTAATAATCATAATTATTTATACATCCATTTAGCTAATATATCATTTCAAAACTAACGCCAATCATTTAGGAATTAACATCATCTTTTTCACAAGTAACATTTAAGGTAATTAACCCATTTCGCTTAAATGAAAGTAGTAGTAAATTATTTCCCTTGAGGGTAATTTAGGTCAGCACACCAAATTATGGAAGTTACTACGTCAGGATCGGTGACAAACCATCCTTATAACTATGTATATTTTTTGTACAGACATGACGCGTGCAAACAAAACGCACAGTCATTTGGCGTGATTACTGGTATTAATCAGCCAATCGTTTAATGTATATATATATATATATTGTTTATGTATGTAATACTATGAAACATATTTTAATGACGAGAGAATGATTGATTGAAAGAACAGTATGAAAGGGAATGAAAGATGAATGAAAGAAGAGAAAATGCGAGGAGAGAATGCAAAAACTTAGTAAACATTGAAAGGAAGAGAGCGAGAGAGAAAGACAGGGAAAGTTTTTTTTTCCACCACTGGAAAAGTCTTATTTGACTTGTCTGTATCATCTGTGTTTTCAATGTGTTGTCAATTGTTTTTATATGTGTTACAGCCACACTTTAACAGAGTATATAGACAACGTACTTTGAGCTTAAGAAAACGGAGTTGTGGTCACAAATAAAAATGACGAACGTTTGTAACCACAATAAACAGATTTGCGGCGGTCGAAGGAACACACACATTTAGTACACTAACGCATACACATGTTAGAGAGTTAAGTACACTTTAGTTTATTAGAAAACACGCAAACAAACAGGAAAACGAACACATAAAAGTTGCACACACCAATAAGTTCAAAGAACAATAACTCTAAATTCAGGGGACACAATAAATTATTAGAAACCTAAATGTAACAGTGAATATAGCTTTTTCACATGCGGAAGCAAGAAGGTGAACAGTAGAGCTATGTGTATAGAGTTGGAGGGAATATTGATGGGAACATGAACACTTGGTGCTCATGTGTTGTACTCATAATAGAGTCAACTAGTGTGTGGGTTGTCATTTTGGGCAATATGAGGAACAGGTCAAGACGGAAGTCAATAGGTGGAAGTCAAAAGACATAGTGTCAAACGACAGAAGCCAGGACATAAGTCATAAGACAACGGTTTCCGGTTCACTACCAATCCTTGAGATATCTATAGAACCAACTATACTGAGACATGGGCTACTAAATTAGCCAAGTGAAAAGATAGAACACTGTAAATGAAGGTAGAAGATATTGTTCTATCCCCAAACTAGAAAGTTCTATACTTATTGGAGATCTGACAAAATTGGGACAACCAATTTTTCTTTTGTGACCAAGAAGTGTTACAAACATGAGGAAAAGGAAAGTAACACTTCGCGGAGAGGAGGGGGACCCTGTCAGCATCCCCAATAAGACCTTACAGGAGTAAGGAGTTAACACTAGTCTAGTAGGGAAGACACCGAGTACTATTAATAACCTCACAGGGAGACACATTTGTGTCAGACCAGAGGTAAACGAGTACAGATGAGCGAGGGCTTTCCCCAAGCAATTGAGTTGCTGGTCCTTGCGAGTAACCGTGGTATGCCAGGTTACTCGAACTCACCAGCCAGCGTGCTGGCAAGACCATGCACGCAATAATAGCGATTGCACGGAGAGTAAAGTGTCCGTGCTTGTACACGCAATGTGTTGCGGGACAGACTGACTGGAGACGGTAGAGAGAGCAGACGTATCCTTGACCAATACGATAGCTTTCTAGGCCATAGGCAAATATAGGGCTGTTCATTTAGATTGTGTAATGCTAGCATCATCTATCATCACGTTGATGTATGCATATTGTGTAACAATGATGAAACCTAACGCTCGTAGAGCCATTCAAATGTCGGCTCTGAATAAATTGCATTCCTTTCGCAAATGTCATGAATTGTTAGTTCGTGCAGTGCGAAAGTAGCGGAGTCTTGAAAAACTGCAGCGCACAAGTCTGAAAGTGTTCCAATGTGTTCCACGGTATTCTAAAATTTAAAGGAGGTCATGATATTTTTGTTTTCGTAGCACAGGTTGGAATCGCCTGGTCGATAATGCCTCGATATATTTAAGCAATCAATTATTGTTCTCCCGTAGTGAAGTTGAATAACGAAGACACAAGCAGTAGATTGCACGGTCTATTGCCTGGCACATTTCGCTACATTTCGCCAGGTACATACTGCAGAATTCACACAACATAAATTAAAATAACTAGATACATTCTTCAAGCTGAAATATACACATGTTCGCACAGTAATGTCAATTATCTACCACGGTAATTTTAAACTGACTGTCGTGTCTTTCCGTTTGTACAAAGCTGGCCTATGTAGATTAATCATTATGGCTTTTGCAAACTTAAACAAGCTACTATTTGTGTATGTATTAAACAACACGCAACAGGCACTGTCTCTATCAATAATATGGCAGGTTTCCAACACGTGCAGTGCAATCGACGAGGCGGGAAGTTTGTGGTTTGTCGGCCTTCCTAGGCTCCCATCGCCTGTGTGTAGTATCTTGTCAATCCAATTAGGTATGTGTTCAACCTCTCTGTTATTCAACTGCCGCTCTGTTCTGCCAATGTATGTAGACTGGCACCTGCATGTGAATTGCTAAATGCAAATGGGTTTGACGTACAAAGGGACAGGTTCTTTGTTTCCTCGGGTGGGAATAGGTGTGGTTCTGTACCTAATAACTGGAGTTGCAGCACAGAATGTTCGGCCGACTGCTGTAATGGGCCGGTCCTGTAGACGTTGCATTACGTCATCCTCTCGAAATGTTTAATAGACAAAATAGTATCTTGTTAAAGTTGGCTGTTTTAATTCGATCGAGTATTGGTTTCTGTACATCGTCATCTCGATAGGTGAGCAGAAGAAGCACTTAAACTTTGAGAACCGTTGATTCTCTGGCGGTTTAAATATGTGGCTGGCAGTGACGCTTGATGACACCAATCCATTAGATGTCAGAGTCTGGTGGAGGGTGTCTAGTTCTTCCTTTAGTGTATGGTCAGTGCACACATTTCTAGCTCTATTAAATAGGATCCGGGCCAAGCCACGCTTATATTGGATGGGTGCAAAGCTGTTGAAATTCAGGTATTAACCCGCCCATGTTCCTTTACGATAGATTACATTTTAGATGGCCGTCATCCTTTCGACGTTAAATTAGGATGTTTAAGAACGATACGGTGTCGTTATGTTCATGATCAATAGTCAAGGAAATGTTTTTATGGGTTTGGTTCATGTTGGATTGGAATAATTCAGCTTGTTGTCGGGTCTCTGCGGGAACAATATATCATCCACATCCCAGCGGTATAGAAAAGGGTCCTTAATATTCTAGGCCCTTTGTTCTTTTAAGTGCCCCAAAATGATGTACGGTGGATTAGGACCTAGAGGACTCTCTATGTCCACTCCGTCTATTTGGCTGTAAGAGTGTTTAAGACAATCGGATTTAATATTAGATGTGCATTGCAGAGTAATTAATCAAGTTTGGATGTAGGCAGGCATACATCTGCAATTCACACAATTATGCATGTAATGGGTTAGAAATAATTAATGGAAGACCTAAATTCACACGGAGAAGAGACGTAGACACCGAATTGAACAACATGGGGAGGGCATTGGTGACGCTGCATGACGTAGCTTACGATGGGAGGGCTGGGGTGAGGTGGCTGGATGCCTCTGCCCCAATGGATATGGCTTAGGCTTGAAGTGTGAAAGAAAGAAGAACGAACGAACGAACGAACGAACAAACTTTATTTTCAAAGGGTTAAGAATTGGGCACGTAGGCCCGTCTAACATTCTGCTCTTCTATCACTCTCTTTCATACATTATTTCATTCACACATCTTTCAAGGCTAACAGAGAACAACAACAATATAAAGGATATGCATTATAAAGGCATGGGCAAAATGCGAATATCAAAACTACACGACTCAGTAATATTAGATAATGGTCTGACACTTGTTGTTAGCCATGTGGAATATACTGGCCTACCAAAAGGGGACTGGCTGTTATACTAGGGTTTTGTTATTATTATTATTATCTCTATTATTAAGGGGGAAGGTAATCCATATTGAGATAGTGTTCGAATAATTTGCGATTATAGGAAAAGGGATTGGTGATGTCTTTGATTTCTTGTGGAAGATTGTTCCACAGCTGAGCTGCAGAGTACGTTAAGCTTGTTTTGTATAAGTCAATCCTAGGCTTCGGAATGTGTAATATATTTAAACGTTTACTGTGTCTAGCATTATATTTAAACAATGGCCAAAGGTAATTTGGGGCATTCCGATGCAGGATTTTGTGAATTAGTTTAGCTTTATTGAAAAGCAGGCGTTTACGGAGTGGTAGTAACTGAAGGCGTTTATACAGGCTAGGATTGTCAGTTAAATGTTTGCTATAAATTAGACTCATTGCCCGTTTCTGGAGTGAGTAAAGTCGCTTGGTGTTTGAATTAGAACAACCGTCCCAGATCGTAGAGCAGTAGTCAAAGTGTGTCTGTATATGAGAAGTATAGAATAGTTTCCTTGTGTCCTCATCAAGGAAGTTTTTAATTTTGGCGAGTTGGTAGACTTTTTTCACTGTTTGTTTAATGAGCACTTGAACGTGGGAATTAAAGGTTAGGTTTCTATCAATGATTAGGCCTAATGTTTTGTGCTCAATTACACTTTCTACTGGCATGTTATCGATGTGAAGTTGAAGTGTTGTGTGTGAGCTTAGAGTCTGAAGTCTTTGTCTGGTTCTTAATAACATTGATTTTGTTTTAGTGATGTTAATTTGCATACGGTTTGAATAGCTCCACCTAACTACATTATTTAATTCTTGTTGTAAAGACGACTCAAGTAAAATACAGTTTTCAGCGTTTGTGTACACTGTACAGCCGTCTACAAATAGATCGCAGGACGACGAAAGATGTAAAGGT
The DNA here is from genome assembly GCA_963921405.1 of Cepaea hortensis. NCBI lineage: Eukaryota > Metazoa > Mollusca > Gastropoda > Stylommatophora > Helicidae > Cepaea > Cepaea hortensis. Next base: position 6,862,961 of record OY992888.1, on the reverse strand, counting down.
AGATCGTTAATATATATGGCAAATAGTAGAAGGCCAAGAATAGAGCCTTGCGGTACTCCAATATTGAAGGTATTGGTTTGAGACAGAGATTTATTATGTGATACTACTTGCTTTCTGTTTGATAGAAAAGATGATATTAGAGTGACTACATTAGGGCCAATTTTCTTTGTCTCAAGTTTTTTAATTAAAATAAGATGATCTACCATATCAAATGCTTTCTTGAAATCAATAAACACAGTTCCACATAGACTGTTGTTGTTTATATTATAGTGCCAATTTTCTATCATGTTTGTTAGGGCCGTATGACAAGAATATTTTGGTCGAAATCCTGATTGGCTGTCAACAATAAGCTTGTTGCGGACTAAATACTGTAATGTTACTTTATGGATGTGTTTTTCTAGTGGCTTAGATAGTGATGATAGTAAAGAAATGGGTCTGTAATTGTTCGGGAGACCATTGTCTAATGAACCAGATTTAAGAAGAGTGTACACTTTGGCGATTTTGAGAGCTGATGGAAAGTGGCCTTTTGTGAGACACTGATTATATACATAGGTTAGTGATATACAGATCACTGGCGCAGCACAACGGAGAATCCGGTTGCTGATTCCATCTAACCCAGATGAGGTTGTGTTTTTTAGGTTACTGAGGTAAGTGAATACTTCAGTGATTGACATTAACGGTATGTCGGAAAGAATATCGCGGGAGCATCTATTCTCGCAAAACGATGACAAGATAAGTTGCAAGGAGAATTAGGTATTGAAGCCTTCATCTGGTCTTTGTCAGTTTGAAAAAAATCACTGAATTGGTCACATGTAATATGATTTGATGGTAAAGAATTGCGAAAGTTATACTTGTTTGTCAAGGTGTTAATTGCCTTCCATATATCCTTACTATTTGTTTTATCCATTACTAAGTTCTTAAAGTAATTTTTCTTTTCCCGTCGTATGGTATATTGAACTTTGTTTCTAAGAGTACGGTATGCACTGAGATCCCGCTTTTTATGTGCTTTATCTCTATCTCCCATAATCTAAAGTATTTCCTGAGTGACACAAGGTGGCTTGACGTGGTGTTTTACTCGAACTTCCTTGACTGGCACATGTCTATCAAAAACATCAATAAAGGTTTTCATCCAGAATTCCAGAGCATCGTCCGGGTCAGAAAGCTGATAAACATTGTCTAGAGGTGAACTGAGCAAGTCCTGTAAAAATGCGTTTTGGTTGAAATTTTTGTAACTTCTATATTTTACACTAATATGTTTATGTTTAGGAGTTTTAATTCCTTTTTTAGACCACGTGCAGCATATTGGGTAGTGATCGCTCATTGCACAATTGGGTACGGTGCATTCTATGATGTTGTCTGAGCAAGTTACATAAATGTGATCTATGACTGTTGAAGATGACTTTGTTACTCTAGTAGCTTGTTGTACTATTTGTTGGAAATAGTATGATGCAATTATATTTCACCATATTATGTTGGATTTGTTGCTGTCAATGTTAAAGTCTCCGAGTAGTATAATTTCCTTCCCGGAAGCGAAAACCACGTCCATCATGGTAGTGAAGTTTTCGTACCAGACGTGTCCAGCACTGGGATTTCGATAGGGGTAGCCAATTATCAGGGGTGTGCGGTTTTGAAGTTTCAGCTCTAACCAAATACATTCTATTTCGCAAGTTTCAAAGTCTAGCCTACGGTGAGCATTTAGTAAATTAGAAACATAAGTTACTATGCCTGTCTCTTGTTTCCTACAGGGATCCCTTCTAAAAACTTTGTACCCTTTAATAGAGATGTCTTCATCTGAAATTTTATCATTAAGCCTACTTTCACTAAGGCCGAATAAATGAAAATTTTGATTAAGAATAGAAGATAACTCTGGTAGCTTGTTAAATAACCTGCAAATGTTTAAGTGTCCAAGGCGTATTCCTGACTTATTGAGCCAGTGTTGCCACTTCTCATACATGTTATCCACGAAGAAAGTGTAAATTAGTCAAAATTAACCAAAAATACAAGATAATAAAAAATCACAATTGCATTAACTTACAAAATATCAGTAATACAAATCGATAAGTAAATGACAGTATTATAACGATATAACTAATTAGACCAACGAATATAATGCAAACACGGAACAAAACGAATTAAAGAACATACAAAAATAATTAAACTGAAATAAACTACTTCACAAGCTAAGTAACCAACTGTTATCCAAAAGAATTAATACATGACTATACAAGTCAATGTCTCTGTTTAAAGCGGTGTATCCCACACGGGAAATAAAACGTTAAGCAGTAAGCGATTAAAGTTCAAGGAGGAAGCTCTGTTGCTGGTATCAATTCACATAAGGTTCCGTTTTTAATACGTATCCTATCACACAGGTATGTATTGTAGAGACATCATAAGGGCTTGATTCAGTGCGGCAGGACTAAATCGCATCAAGTATAGAAGTTCTGAACTCCAATGATGCGGAACCTGTTGTTGTCCGCTTGGTCGCTCATTACTGGCGTGAACTTGGTGATGCGGAACCTGTTGTTGCCTACTTGTTCGCTCATTGCTGGCGTGAATTTGGTGATGCGGAACCTCTTGTTGTCTGCTATGGAGCCCATAGCTGTCTTGATCTTGGTGTGTCAAAGTGGTATTACTGCCGTGCGTGTGTACCGCTGCTTGCAGCGAGGGTTCGTTGGAAGTGAGGTTAGGGAAATCTTCCTGGTAGTTATTTCCTTCACGAGTGAGGGTGGGGGTAGGAAGGAGAGGTTGATTTATTCTTGGTAGCATGTGTGCACCTTGAATAGCAGGCGTTCGGGGGTCAGACGTCAGCTGACGTTTATCCGGGGTCATGGGGATATTTCGACTGGCTTCAGTAGCCAATGTTCGTCGTGTTTGTGTGTTGGTCTTGTTTTGTGCCCTCTCCGGATTTTTGATATTCTTAGCAAGGAAGCTATAACCTAATGTGGATGCGTGGATCTGGTCGCTGTACAGTCGTTTCTTTGGCGCGCCTCTTTGAGATGTAAAAAAGGGTGTGTTGTTGATAAAGTGTACATTATACTGAGTACAGAATTTCTCTAGGGTGTTGTTGTTTATGTCGGCTAGTCGACGTTCGGTGCCATAACATGGTGGTATGATGGAAGAGAAAAACACTTTAGAATTTGGAAAATTATGGCGTAATAAGGCTATAAGTTTTCGTAACTGAGAAATTGTAATATTTTGGTTTCTCATAGTGTCATTAATTCCTATATGTATTGTAATCCTCTTCACGCTTTCGTTGATTTCGATTCTACGTATACTGTTTGTTAGACTGTCTAACCCTGCACCTGGAAGTGGAATTGTTGTAGCTATATCGGCGTGTGATGAGGACATACGATCACTGTATATGCCTTTCATCAATGAGTCGCCAATTATCAAGTGGGTGCAGTCAGTTGGTAGTCTCTGTATGTACTGGCTTCTGGTACGTCTTGCACGTTGATTCTGCCATTGATAATTATCCGGCTGTGGACTGCCTTCTTGCCGGTTACCAGCCGTTTCTTGAATAGGCGGGTTGTCTGTCGGCAATGTCTCGTCGTACTGACTGCCGCTTACCAATTGCTCTTTTGGTAGTTCAAATTGATTGCTGACTTTCACTTCTATGGGAAATGTCGAGTCCTGTTCAATGGCTTTGTCTGTTTGTTGATGTGTATTCGTTGGCTGTATAGTTGGCGCTCCCAGGGATGGTTGTGTTGTTTCGAAGCAGTTAGTCTGTGCTGCCTGATCAATAGTGTGTTTCAGAATATCATTTTCCTCTCTCAGGAGAGCGACCTCTGACTTGAGGTTAATATAGTCATTAGTGATCCTGGCGATCTTGTCTGTGTTGTCAGAGCCTGCGTCTAAAAGTACCTTCAAACTTGCCTCTAACCTTTCAATGTGCTGCTGACAACCGCATGAGTGTTGATTTGTAGCTGGGCTTTCATCTAGTACCGATGGTGCAACCTCAAGTTGGTTTGAATTGTTTTCATTTTGTTGTATACTGTCCCCTAGGCTCCCAATCGGGTATTCAATGGCTAGCAACACTGGTTGGTTAGAAGAAGCTGAGTTCGAGCTGCTGGTGTGTTGAGTCGTGGCATGTTGGAGTATGTTGTTACTATCGCCTGATGCTGTAACGACTGCCGCTGCAGGCTGTGTTGATTTCATGGTTCTGTCTGACAATAGCGTGACAGCTGTAGGCTGTGTTGGTTTTGTGGCAGACACTAGCGTGCTGAAATCGGCAGGTGTGTTTAGTGAGTCACTTGTCAGTTTAAGTGCTGCCTGTTCAATTTCGACGAATTGTGTCGCGAGCCAGTCAGACATGACGGCGTTTGCCCCTTGTATTAAAATTTTATTTTGCTTGTTGTAAAATGCAATGTGTGTAGGGGAGATGATATTTTGACTTCCACCTCCGCTCCTTGTCGGTCTTTTCTATAATCAACTTTGGCTTCGTGGTAATAATTGATCAGGCATGTTCGAAATGCCTCGTAATGTATTGTATTGTTGAATGTGATAGAGATGCATTTACCGTCATCCATACATTTAACTGACAGCGATGGCGAGCTAAAACAGTTCTTAAGTTTGCTTTTCACTGCCCGTTCTTTGTTGAGTGTGTAGTTTCTTGTTACTGCAGATCGTAATCCACTTCGACCCTCAGATCTACTTCGGCCCCTTTCTCCCACTAACTCCAGCACAGAAATTCCCTCCTCGACAGACATGATATTTACATAATATTACGTTTCAACACACACGGAAACATTGTAGCGCCGTCCACGGTTTAAATACAAGTGATGTGATTGGCTAGTTCAAGCTATCACTGACGCGCCGCTGTTCCATGAATAATTTATCCATAGTGTCATTGAATACAATATTATTAGCACTTATATCTAACTTATATCTAACACTACACATATAGCAACTTTAAAACAAGTTCAACAGTTGAACGGCATCGTTGTGATCACAACCATATAAAATCCATTGCGTACGAATGTAGATAAACAGGAAAATTAATCCAAAAAGGAGGAGACCACACAAACGCGTCTTTCCTCGTGGGAAACCGGAACGTGTAAGAAAGATGTGAATATATGATATAGTTAGTTGTTTGTCCATAAAGAATGATGATGACCATTCATTTCTTCCAGTGGGGTTGAAAGTATGGAGCCATGAGTTCTAAGATGGCTGATGTTTTTGGCTCGAAATGTTCTTTGACAATGTGGACAAAGAATACTTGACGTATCTGGAGGAGGATTTTCTGCAGTGATTTTTCTGTTCTGTCTTTTCTTCACAGCTCTTGCAGTCCTGGTTGCTTCACAAGTGACTGCACCCTTGCGTAATGATGTACGCAACGAATTTCGGTCTCTGGATGCAGTCTCCCAGATGTCATGATTAATTCCAAAAGCATTCAGTGAGATTTTCAGAGTGTCTTTAAAGCGTTTCCTCTGTTCGCCTTGGGAGCGTTTACCACAACGCAACTCGCCATAAAAATTCGTTTAGGGAGCCTGTGATCTGGCATGCTAGTCAACCGACCAGCCCAGTAAATCTGATTCTTCATTAGTATAGTGTGGATACTGGGCATGGACTCTCTTTCTAGGACTTCAGTGTCTGGGATCTTGTCTTGCCATTTAATCTTCAGTAACTTCCTAAGGCAGACGGTGTGAAAGTAGTTTAATTTCCTAGCGTGTCGCTGATAAACAGTCCAGGTTTCACAAGCATATAGCATTGTGGATAATGCAACTGCTTTGTAGACTTTCAGCTTTGTTTGCAGGCTTATTCCATTTCTGTCACATACATTCTTGTACAGTCTGCCAAAGGCCTCGCTGGCCTTGGAGATTCTTGCATTCACTTTATCATCAATTGTGGCAGCTTGTGACACAGTGCTGCCAAGATAGGTGAATTTGTCCACAACACTTAGACTATGGCCATTCACTTTGATATTCAGCACAGTGTGATTATTCCCTGGAGCTGGCTGGTACATAACTACAGTTTTCTCCAAATTGATATTGAGCCCAAAGTTGGCACAGGCATGTGAGAAAGCTGAACCATTATGTTGCATGTCCGCCTCTGAGTTGGCGTATAGAGCGCAATCATCAGCAAACAGGAGCTCTCTGACGGTGTCGCTGTCAATTTTGGTTTTATCTTTCAGCCTCCTGAGTTTGAATAACTTTCTATCCATGCGGTAGTTGATGTCTATTCCAATGTCGTTGTTCTCGAAGGCATTCGTCAACATAGCTGAAAACATGAGGCTGAACAGTGTTGGTGCCAGGACACATCCTTGTTTCACTCCATTGGTGACAGGAAAGGGCTCAGACAGTTAACCATTTTCCTGTACTCTTGCCTGCATGCCATCATGAAATAGCCGCACTATTTGGACAAACTTTCGTGGACAGCCATATTTTGCCATAATCTTCCACAGTCCTTCTCTGCTGACTGTATCAAAAGCGTTGGTAAGGTCAATGAAAGTGGAGAACATTTCGCAGATCTGTTCCTGACATTTCTCTTGCAGCTGCCTTGCAGCGAAAATCATGTCAACAGTTCCATGTTCTTTTCTGAAGCCACATTGACTCTCAGGAAGAAGACCTTGATCGAGATGGGCCGTGAGGCGATTGAGAAGAATTCTGGCGAGTATCTACCCTGCAATTGAAAGCAAGGAGATGCCTCGGTGGTTGTCACATGATTGGCGGTTTCCTTTTCGTTTGTAAAGGTGGACTATAGACGCGTCCTTGAAATCTTGTGGCGATATATGACGTTGGATGAATAATGACTTGCGCGATGAATTGGATTAAAGTAAGGAAGAGTTGCGCAATTCGTCGACCTCACTCTCTCGCCTGAGTCCATCTGAATCCAGTGACAGGACAAGTCGAGACGACTGGAGACGAATACAGGTGCAGTGGATGACGAGGGCGCTCTACGTGCTTTGCCGTGCTCATTACGTTCCACAACGCTTTGCAGGTAAATGCCTTCTTGCCTGTTGAATCAGAAATGATTTCTTCCGCGCAGTCTGCCGGATCCTGTGTCCACATGCTGGGTAGGTATACCTTACTTCACCGCTTGGTTTGACACAAAATTGGCTACCGGCGCCTGGTTTAGACAGCCTCTGACAGCTGTTGCCCGGGGGGTGGCCGCTGTCGCATACTGACAGCTACTAGGAGCCACAGGCGTGAGCTGGGTGTCAGGCTTGGACCAGTGGGGATGGGTCCTGAAAAGTACACGATAGTCATCCTTACCAAAGGATATACTAAATTATATTGTGCAATACTATACTATGATTGCGTATACACCCACAGGGATTACTTAACATCTGCAACAAAATTGTATTGATTGAAATATAATGATGGATTTAACTCTCATAAATTGATCTCTGACAGGGCAGCGTGAAGATCAAGATCAGATGTGACAACGCAACTGACATCATCATTGTCCACGTGAATGAACTCACTGTGGACAACACCTCCATCACACTGGCCCCTGAGACACCGTCAGGCTCCGGGGATCCTACATATATCAGCTGTGATGAAGATAAAGCCAGGCATTTCTTTACTGTCCGGTTGGACAAGGACATGGAGGTGAGTACAGGATGTCCATATTTTGTGCAGGTGTTGGATAAATATTATACTGTCCTAAATGTACCAAACCTTGTGCACGGAAGCGAATCATGGACAATTAGCTGAGAAGTGAAGAAGTGTCTGGAAGCTGCGGAAATGTGGTGTGAAGAGGGCCAATGAGAACACTTTTGGCAGATAAAAAGTGTACTCAACGATATCTTGAAAGCTGTTTACTCACAAAGGCAAATGTTTATTCCCATCAGACGAACACAGTCCCCATTCTTTGTGCATGTCACGAGAAGAGGAAAGCTGGAGCAACTGGTAACAACGGGAAAGTCGGAGGGGATTAGAGGCAGGGGAGACCAAGAGAGAAGTTGCTGGACAGATTTATATCACGGCATGGGGGAACGTCCGTACCAGAAATGACTTGCAACATAAGACCTCACAGCATGGGCAATAAGAAGTATATTGTCATTGAGACGACGCTACCTAGGAGTATACAGTCTTGTATACAGTCACCTGGTGGAGGAACCCATTAGAAGGACCGACTCCCCAGGACACGATTAATACTTTTCTGTAATGCATTCTCGATTCGCTTCTCTGCTTTTCTTCTCATTTTTTCCCTCTCGCTTCATTTAAACTCGATCGTAGTCCACGAAGGACCGATTTTTTGCGTGTTGACCAACCTTCCCTATTACCTGCACCCCACGCCATCAGACAAACTCACTACGACATCTGAGGTGTTTGTAATTATCGATCCTAAGTCAAGGCAAGAAATCAAATTTTAGTCCAGTAGATCGATGTAGGTTTGAATACACTACCTCGTCATCAGAGGGCTGAGTGGTCTCGAGGTATGGTGTCCGCATCGAGTGCTGGAGTTCCCGGGTTCAAGCCCGGTGAGAGCCGGGATTTTTTCACGCAGACTTCTAGTAATAAAAATTGCCTATGGTCTCTGGGCAGCGAGATCGGACGCCCGTGTGTATTGTTGCACATGTAAAAAAATCCCTTGGCAGTTGGAAATCGAAAAAGAATAGCCTAAAGGCGCTGCCCGGACAAAATTTCGAGTTAAAATTTGAGTTGAATTGAGTTGAGTTAAGAACCGACATCACTGCACTCAGGACATTCCCATACGCGCTCCGTCCCCTCGTTCAACAGCAAGCGAAGAGTCATACTGCTAATCGTTCCCACTGCTATCTGATTAAAAGTTCTCTTGGTCTTTTCTCTCAGTTTTGAGATTCTTCCAGAACCCCTACCGATCCCCCGCAATCTCATTCTTTCCGCATATGGGTTCTCAATCAGTTCCTCCGCCTTCTCCACCTGGTCCCACTAGCGCACGACCACCTCCCCCTTGTCCATAGGCAATCTACCACCCTGCTAGCCTATCAGCCTGTTCATTCCCCCGTACACCCGCATGGCCTGGGCAAAATATCAATACAATTCTCACAATCTGTGACCTCTGAAGCGACGAGAGCCATTCCACACGAAACATTTCTTTCTCCACTTTACTAAGCATACACTTTGAATCTGTAATGAATACAACGTGTGTTGCAGTGGTCTCCTCTAGCCACCGGAATGCCTCTGTTACTGCCTCCTCCTCCATTCTTATGCTGGAGGTCGTAGTCTCTTATGCCAGACTCTCCTTTTTCATGAGTCGTCTTCGAGTTAAAAACATACCCAAAGTATTTCAGGATCTTCGTCGGTGCTACGGAGTTCGTGCACTGAGCTGAGATTCTCCGGAATCAGGCTTGAGTTGGGAGTAGAACGGAGCACTTATGGGTTATACCCGTGTGCCGTGATGTTAATGGAAGTTTAAGAGCGAGCCCTTTGATCCATTCGGCCACGCCGACCCCCCGCTAACTTGTTAAATATCAAACACTCACAACCTGGCTTGCCACACGGGGGACACGTGTTCTCTGTTCTATGGCTGATCCTGTTCTCTCTGATCCAATACTCATCATGTTCTCTGTTCTATTGCTGACCCTGTTCTCTCTGATCTAATCCTCATCATGTTCACAGTTCTATTACTGATTCTAATCTCTCTGATCTAATGCTCATCATTTTCTCTGTTCTATGGCTGATCCTGTTCTCTCTGATCTAATCCTCATCATGTTCTCAGTTCTATGGCTGATCCTGTTCTCTCTGATCTAATCCTCATCATGTTCTCAGTTCTATGGCTGATCCTGTTCTCTCTGATCTAATCCTCATCATGTTCTCAGTTCTATGGCTGATCCTGTTCTCTCTGATCCAATCCTCATCATGTTCTCTGTTCTATGGCTGATCCTGTTCTCTCTAATCCAATCCTCATCATGTTCTCAGTTCTATGGCTGATCCTGGTCTCTCTGATCTAATCCTCATCATGTTCTCATTTCTATGGCTGATCCTGTTCTCTCTGATCTAATCCTCATCATGTTCTCAGTTCTATGGCTGATCATGTTCTCTCTGATCTAATCCTCATCATGTTCTCAGTTCTATGGCTGATCCTGTTCTCTCTGATCTAATCCTCATCATGTTCTCAGTTCTATGGCTGATCCTGTTCTCTCTGATCTAATCCTCATCATGTTCACAGTTCTATGGCTGATCCTGTTCTCTCTGATCCAATCCTCATCATGTTCTCTGTTCTATGGCTGATCCTGTTCTCTCTGATCCAATCCTCATCATGTTCTCAGTTCTATGGCTGATCCTGTTCTCTCTGATCTAATCCGCATCATGTTCTCTGTTCTATGGCTGATCCTGTTCTCTCTGATCCAATCCTCATCGTGTTCTCTGTTCTATGGCTGATCCTGTTCTCTCGGATCTAATCCTCATCATGTTCTCTGTTCTATGGCTGATCCTGTTCTCTCTGATCCAATCCTCATCGTGTTCGCTGTTCTATGGCTGATCCTGTTCTCTCTGATCTAATCCTCATCATGTTCTCAGTTCTATGGATGATCCTGTTCTCTCTGATCTAATCCTCATCATGTTCTCTGTTCTATAGCTGATACTGTTCTCTCTGATCTAATCCTCATCATGTTCTCAGTTCTATGGCTGATACTGTTCTCTCTGATTTATTCCTCATCATGTTCTCTGTTCTATCTCAAACGCTGTTCTCTCTGATCTAATCCTCATCATGTTCTCTGTTCTATCTCTGACGCTGTTCTCTCTGATCTAATCCTCATCATGTTCTCTGTTCTATCTCTGACGCTGTTCTCCCTTATCTAATCCTCATCATGTTCTCTGTTCTATAGCTGATACTGTTCTCTCTGATCTAATCCTCATCATGTTCTCTGTTCTATAGCTGATACTGTTCTCTCTAATCTAATCATCATGTTCTCAGTTCTATGGCTGATCCTGTTCTCTCTGATCTAATCCTCATCATGTTCTCAGTTCTATGGCTGATCCTGTTCTCTCTGATCTAATCCTCATCATGTTTTTAGTTCTATGGCTGATCCTGTTCTCTCTGATCTAATCCTCATCATGTTTTTAGTTCTATGGCTGATCCTATTCTCTCTGATCTAATCCTCATCATGTTCTCAGTTCTATGGCTGATCCTGTTCTCTCTTATCTAATCCTCATCATGTTCTCTTTTCTATGGCTGATCCTGTTCTCTCTGATCCAATCCTCATCATGTTCTCAGTTCTATGGCTGATCCTGTTCTCTCTGATCTAATCCTCATCATGTTCTCTGTTCTATGGCTGATCCTAATCTCTCTGATCCAATCCTCATCGTGTTCTCTGTTCTATGGCTGATCCTGTTATCTCTGATCTAATCCTCATCATGTTCTCAGTTCTATGGCTGATCCTGTTCTCTCTGATCTAATCCTCATCATGTTCTCTGTTCTATAGCTGATACTGTTCTCTCTGATCTAATCCTCATCATGTTCTCAGTTCTATGGCTGATACTGTTCTCTCTGATTTAATCCTCATCATGTTCTCTGTTCTATCTCTGACGCTGTTCTCTCTGATATAATCCTCATCATGTTCTCTGTTCTATCTCTGACGCTGTTCTCTCTGATCTAATCCTCATCATGTTCTCTGTTCTATAGCTGATACTGTTCTCTCTGATCTAATCCTCATCATGTTCTCTGTTCTATTGCTGATACTGTTCTCTCTGATCTAATCCTCATCATGTTCTCAGTTCTATGGCTGATACTGTTCTCTCTGATCTAATCCTCATCATGTTCTCTGTTCTATCTCTGACGCTGTTCTCTCTGATCTAATCCTCATCATGTTCTCTGTTCTATCTCTGACGCTGTTCTCTCTGATCTAATCCTCATCATGTTCTCTGTTCTATCTCTGACGCTGTTCTCTCTGATCTAATCCTCATCATGTTCTCTGTTCTATCTCTGACGCTGTTCTCTCTGATCTAATCCATCTTCACCATGTTCTCAGTTCTCTGGATAATGCTGTTCTCTCTGATCCAATCCATCATCATGAAGCTCGTTGCTCGCATCACGGCTCATCGATGTTGATGCTTGTCAACATTTGTTGTTGCTGTTTTCCAGTTTGGGAGGGGATATTTGATGTTAAGCGCCTGTGACTAGCACCTTTCTGTCAGAAGTCAATTTGTTATGAGTGCAGGTTCGTGTCCCTTACTCTCCAGACCCAAGAAAGAAAACTCGGGAAACATGTCTCTCGATAGCTGATTTAAGAAACAGCACCCTGGATACTCCAGAAAACAGCAAAGAACTGGCTCGTTGAAAGAGAGATACAACTGCTATTGCAAACCCCCCCCCCCCCCCCCCCCCCCCGTCCACCCACAGGAGTGAGAAAGACGAAGTTAGATATGCAGAATAGCTGTCTGAATAAACACTGCACAGGGCAAGTTACCTCTCTGACTTATCACCTCCTGGAAATACATATTTGCTTCTCCACTAATTGTAATTTATAACAGATTACAAGCACTTAAGCCACATATACCGATGTACATCATGTCATTTTTAATGTCGAGCAGATGAGTATTTCCTACATAGTTGAGGTCACGACTAAAGGCCAGGCCTTGTAGCGACATAAGAGATGGAATGGATAACATAAGCAGAGAGGCAGAATAAATCTGCTAATGAAGAATGTGGAAAGCCTACACAACCTGGTCAAGAAAAGTAATAGAAGTGTGACCAGCTTCATCAAGATACCAGACAACACAGAGAGTTGGAGAATCGAGTACACCCACCTCTGCTGCAGACCTTTCACCTGTTAAAGAAGAAGAAGAAGAAGAGGCGAGGGTGAGGGGAAGAGAAAACAACGGAGACAGGAAAGGCTAAGAATGCTAAGGGAAGACAAAGATCACGGTGAAGGCTATGGAGACTAATGCGACGACAACGACGACGACGACGACGACGACGACGAAGAAGAAGAAGAAGAAGAAGAAGAAGAAGAAGAAGAAGAAGAAGAAGAAGAAGAAGAAGAAGAAGAAGAAGAAGAAGAAGAAGAAGAAGAAGAAGAAGAAGAAGAAGAAGAAGTTTAGTTTAGTTTAGTCGTTGGATCAACATCACGGCACAAGAAGAAGAAGAAGAAGAAGAAGAAGAAGAAGAAGAAGAAGAAGAAGAAGAAGAAGAAGAAGAAGAAGAAGAAGAAGAAGAAGAAGAAGAAGAAGAAGAAGAAGAAGAAGAAGAAGAAGAAGAAGAAATGAATGAAAGAAACATGTAGACGAAGAAGTCGACGATAATGAACAGAATGACGAGGTCGAAGAAGTCAGAAAATTCTAAGAATACGACACGAAATTATTAGAATACTATGGCGGTGATTTTAGTATTGACTTCCGACTATCTCGTCTGAAATATTGTACAGGCTGGAAAGAATTACTGGATTCAGATGGATTTCACCGCCCCGCTGACTATGAGTCTAAAGGGTCTGCACTATGTTAGCTCTGAGATGGATAACCACACTGTGTAAGTTTTGCCTGTTCTCATAGATAGATTCACGGACGCGGTTCAAAACACAGCTGCGCGCGATTTGGCAACAGACTGCTTTGAGTTTTTTGGGTTTTTTTTACCAAATAGTATCGTGCCGGTCGTTCAGAAAGCAATGCCTAACTACTGAACGTAAACTTGCCAACACATCACAACAGCAAGAAATGCGGGTGTTGACTGCGACGTCCTGTAAAGGATATTCAACTGACATGAATAGAGACACTGTTGAGATTAGTTGATTCAAGTCAAGAACCGATATCATATTACTTGGGACATTATCCTACGCACTCTGTCTTCAACAACCAGCGAAGAGTCCCAGTACTAATCGTGCCAGTTTATTTATATATTTTATTTTTGAAACCAAGGATTATTTGTCCGTCTGACCGTTTCTCGGAGAACCGAGTGGTGGCTAAGTCAGCTGGTCACTCCCTGTCGCGCAATTCTCTCGAAGCCATGAAGATTTTGTCTGTTCTTCCGCACTGATCGCATCGTTGCGCCAGCTCATTCTTAAGAGTAAATTGTGGGTCTCGATTGGTAATGTATATGTTGAAATTCCCTGTTTCAGATCCACTTATCAGTGGCACCGACACCACATATTAACACCCAGATTACCAGAAGAGTTTACTTTTATTTTTCAAGTACCGGAATATACTTAGAACCGTATATATCTTAAGTAATCGGCACTAGGAAGAACGAAGTACCACAATGTAATATATACAAGTAAATGGGAATATTCTTCAACAAGTGAATCGGTACAATTATCTCGGAACAGTCATAACATTAGTTAGTTAGTTAGTCGCAGTTCCAACTTCACAGCAATGGGTCGTCCCCATTATGCTCCGTTCCTGTGCCAGTGAATATCACACAAAATGCTCCCCACTGCCCAATGTGAAAAGTGGAAAAGACAGGAGTCTCGACAAACAACAGCCCGCACAGATACACTGTGCATAATGCCGCCGCCAGAATGTCAACACAATAATCCCCCACAAAACACCCAGATCATTTCTGATGGAATCGGCAGTCATTTTCCCATCTGGATGTTTCCTAGATGTTCACCCACACATTCCACGAAATACAGTTCATCTTCGATGGTAGTGGCAGTCAACCAGAAGCCCAGCAGCCACGCATTTCTGCATAAGGCAAAAACTGGTCGACTCTGGGACATAGCCATCTGCCATCGCTCCGAACATGCAGTCACGTTCCAAAAATACCTCGGGCAGATTCAAAAGCATTTCACACGAAACTCAAAGCTCACAGTGTCGCGCCACGCACTCACTCAGTAGCAGGACGACGGAACCATAGCCTCCTTAGTCGCCTCTTACGACATGCGTGGTAAGCTGCAGTGTTGCTATTCTTTGCTTCCCTTATGGGCCCCGGCAACACACGGGAGAGTCATAACATCTGATGGGAGATGCCTTGAAGAGATTAGAACAAGAATCGCCATGGCAAGATGAAAAACATTCTGACCAATAAAAAGATGTCAATTGAAACGAGAAAAAGAGTGTTGAGGGGATACATAGAGCCTGTTCTTTTGTATGGATGTGAAACTTGGACAATGTGCAGTCAAGCTGAAAACATCTGATGGCTGCGGAAATGTGGTTTGCAAAGAATACAATGGACAGATAGACAAACCAATGACCAAGTGCTACAGGAGACAAATGAAAATCGTAAATTGATTAGAGAAATTAGACGTAGACAGTCAAAGTTTTTTGGACATGTTTTGAGAAGAAATGGATTGGAGAACTTGGTGACAACTGGCAAGATCTAAGTTAACAGACCAAGAGGAAGACCGAGTGGAAAATACCTGAATTGCTTGGCCACATGGCATGGACGAGACAGGAACACTGAGCTGATCCATGACTCTGGTGATCGAGTGAAATGGCGAGTCATGACGGCCCACGATTTCCGGCATGACACATGATTGATTGATTGATTGATTGATTGATTGAATCTCACAGTGTAGTGCGTCAGCTATCGCTAAGTGGCTTTTTGGTTTTAAGAGTTAACATCATAGCACTCAGGCCAAATACATAGATCATCATCATGTGCAATGCCGATAAGCGTGGGCGGCCATGTTTCGCCATCTCACACGATCACCAGAGTCGTGGATCAACTCTGTGTTCTTGTCTCGACCATGTCTTGCTGCCAAGCCATCTAGATATTTCTGCCCAGCCTTACCCTTGTTCTTTTCTCATCAGTCATGCAAGTAGACACCAATTTCTCTAGTTTATTTCTTTTCATTACGAACCACAAACAATCTGGACTGTCTACCTCTACTTTCTCTGACCAGTTTATGGTTTTCCTCTGCCTCTTGTTGGACTTGCGCATTGATTTTTCTGCCTGCCCATTGTATTATTTGCATTGTCCCCAGAAACCATATTTCCACTGCCATTAGATGTTCTGCAGCTTGTCTACTCATTGTCCACGTTTCACATTCATACAAAAAAACATGTTCTATGTAGCACTTCAACACTCTTCAGTTGACATCTTTTAATTGGCCAGTATGTTTTCCATTCACATTTCATCCTGGGTTGGCGATCTTCACTGGCGTCTCTAGTGGTTACTAGTTGATCGCGTCATTCTTGAATTAGCACACTTCTTTTTTCTAGTGGAGTGGGCCGCCTCGTTATTGAACTAGGAAGCTTGTATTTTCTGACTGGTGGATCGTGTCATTACAGTAGACAGCACTCCCTGCTTTTTGTTAGCGCCAATTGTTGGGCGGTGCTCACCAAACCTGACACCCCACATTGCGCCAATGATTTCGGGTGGAGGAGCGCAATTGGGTGATCACAAACCTGACCCTGGTGACAGGAAATGTAACCTAATGACTAAATGTTATTACAAGGCAGGCCAGGCTCTAATCCGTGGTCATCAGCTAGTATAGGGTTGAAGCTCCGACAGGCGGACAGTTGGAGCATGAATTTGCTGACGCCAATCTGATTCTGCAGATTGTCTTGTTCCATATGTATTGGTGTTACTTTTCCTCCGGATCATCTGCACGGGCAACACATAGTCTCTCAATTCCGCCCAGGATTTGTGCAATGGGGAGGTATAACTCCATCCCTGGTATTAACTGGTCTTGGAATCAAAGCGAGAGATGACAGTTAAGGTTATAAGTCATTGTCAATTCGCCCAGACAGATGCGTCACGGATTGCCTCTGACGGTGGGAGACACCTGCAGGTGCCACTGATCAGCTACCTCCCCTAAAGCTGGGCATTTCCCGCCAATTGGGTGCTGATCCGCTCCAGCCTGCTTGCTTCAATGGGTGCTTGGAGAATGGACGAAATCTATATAGATGGGTCGGTGTTGAGAGGTAGGAGAAGTGCTTGGGGCTTCTTAGCAAAAGCTAATGGTCGACGTTTGGTGCAAGAGAGACTGGCATATGACACCACAGCATCTAGCTTAAAAATAGAGGTGGAGGCGGTCAGTGCAGCTTTCCGCTGAATTGAGAATACGATACACACACACATCGTGATTGTAACTGACTCAGAAAGCATGCTGGGGAAGGTGAGGACAGGCAAGCTTCGGGCAGAGTGGCTTGCTTCGCTTCGGAGGTCACGGGTGGCAAACATTGCTTGGATCTTTTCTCCTGCGAATGCCGGTGTGCTGGGCAATAAACAGGCGGACAGATTGGCTGGCTCTGCAAAACTTGGTGGAGTATTGATGCATGACAAGACAGACGTGGTTGCGGCCTTGTGGGAGCACATGTACACCTCGGAGGAGCAAATGGATCACCATGGTCTGGCAAGAATGAGACAGCGAGGAGTGACGAGGGGATCTGGCCGCTCAGAGGAAAGGCGAGACGGGCATATAATCAGATTGCTACTGGTACTATTGGTGTTGGAACTCTTCGCTGGTAGCTGAGGATGGGGACGGAGCGCTTATGGGAATGCCCGGAATGCTGTGATGTCGGTTCCAAAAATCAATAATCAATCAATCAATCTCATTATAATTATGAGTAGAAGATTATTAACGTGGTCCAATAATTTAAAAAGCACACCACTGAAAACCTTGACAGGAGGAACCATCGCTAAGAAACAGCAGATGGACAGATGGGTAGAGCACTATTTGGAGCTTTACTCCAGCAAGATCAAACTGGCTGTGATTCCCTCAACGCCATGGGGTTTCTACCAACTCATGACTACCTGGACATGCTTCCTACTATAATAGAAGCTAAATGTGTTATTATTGAACCTCCTTCCCGCAAGGCTCCAGGTAAAGATGGCATTCCAATAGAGGTTATCATGAGTAGACAAGACACTCACTCTACAGATCCACCAGCTAATAGAGCTATGCTGGCGAGAAGGACAAGGTCCACAGGATTTCAAAGATTCAAGCATCATAACACTGTCCAAGAACAAGGGCGATCGGAGCGACTGTAACAACTATAGGGGTATCTCATTTCTGTGTATCGTTGGGAAAGTATTTGATAGAATTGTCTGCGCAGACTTCAAGTCCTGGGAGATCAAATTTACTCCGACTCACAGTGCAGCTTTCGACGGAACCGGTCTATTTTTGATATGATATTCTAGTTGTGACAACCGCATGAAACGTGCCGTGAACAGAATCAACAACTGTCTATTGCCTGCATCGATCTCAAAAAGGCATTTGGTTTGGTCATTCGCGAAGGGACTGTTCAAGGCGCAAAAATAAAAAAAAAATTCCCTCCAAACAGCCTCTGCCGTTACTTACTGCACAAAATCGTCTGTAAGCGCGACATGATAGATACAGTCATTGATATTGGGAACACGTCACCGTTGACCATTGCACCGGAAGTTTAACCACGAAAGCTCTTATCCTTTAGAACACTGTCATATAATTCATTTCATATACATGTATATATAACTGCCGATGTAGAATAACTTGTTTCATTTGCTTTTCATTTTGCCTACATTAACCTCCCAGTTACACAGTGTTGACTCAGTTCGAGACAATATATGCCCGGAGAGCCTTTCCCTGTTTCGATGAGCCAGCGATGAAAGCGACATTTAACGTAACCCTAGTGAGGCCAGCTGACCGTATTTCTCTGTCCAACATGCCCATTGACCATTCAGAGACTCCCTTGTAAGAATACAGTCAGCATGTTATTTGTAATTGTTCCTACATACTGTACTTATTTGTACTAATTTGTCATACAAACTACCTTCTGCAAAACTTGCCAAGAAACCATAACAACTACGACAGAAAACATAATAAGAAAGAGATCTGGTGGTGAGACCCCCAGGCCAGGCAGATCAGATAACACTGGGGAAGAGTGTGACGCAGAGGCCAGTACTAGTAATCGTGATGACGGAGTTAATCCTGACTGTGTTACCAAAGAAATCCCATGTGTCAGACTAAGAAAAAGTGAGAATGGGAATATGGAATGTGAGAAGTCTGTATCAGGGGAAGCTTAAAGTAGTATGTGATGAGATTGAGAGGTTAAATATTCACATATTAGGAATTAGTGAACATCGCTTGAAAGGCAAGGGACATTTTACAACTGAAAATGGAAGTCTTTTCATTTATTCTGGTAGAGACGTCGGAGGCCAGAGTGGAGTGACATTTTGTTTAGATCAGTGTTTCCCAACGTGGGGCCCACGCCCCACAGGGGGGCAATTAGACTGTTAAGGGGGGCAATTCGAAAATGGAAGAAATCGGCTGAATATAACAAAACGGGGAGACTTGAGACTGAAGTTAACTAAATTGGAACCTGACATAAGATCTCTTTGCAGCAAGCATCAAGCGCAAGGATCTCACTAAATTTAAATAATAAATAATTACTAATAATTAAAATAATATAGAAAAATCTTTCATTAAAAATATGTTGTACTTGAATTTCAGTTCTCCATTATATGTTTTGAAAATTTACTTACTGTGTTTGCTCAATAATTACCTAGTGATTTCTTCCTAAAACCTATCATTCAAGTTTCTTTAGTGAACATTTCAATTTTTGAATATTAAAAATAATGTATATGTTGAGGGGGGGATGGGGCGGGGGAGGGGGGCAATATGAATTTTAGAAAGGCTTAAGTGGGTGCATGGTACAAAAAAGGTTGGGAAACACTGGTTTAGATAAAACAACTGCAAAAGCTTTACTGGGATATAACCCAGTTAGTGATAGAATCCTCACTATTAGACTTAAAGGCCGTCAAAAAACACAACACTCGTACAGATATATGCACCTACTTCAACAGCAGAGGAGGACGAAATTGAAGATTTTTACAACACACTGCAAGACACATTAAATAAGATTGGTCATAATGATATAGCAATAATGCTGGGAGATTTTAATGCAAAAGTAGGTGAGGAAGAGCTGAAAATGAGAGACACGTTTTAGGAAATTTTGGATTGGGAAACAGAAATGATGCAGGTGACAAATTAATTGAATTATGCACGGAAAATGAGTTAACGATAGCCAACACACTTTTTAAACAACACCCAAGAAGACTCTTCACATGGAAGTCACCAGACAGTATTACCAAAAATCAGATAGATTATATTTTAATACAAAAATGATGGAGATCAAGCATAACATCTGCAAAAACCCTACGGAATGCAGACTGTGATAACGAGCATCAGCTATTAGAAACAGATCTGAAATTAAAACTCAAAAAGCTTACCCGAGGATCAAGGCCACTTCGTTTTGATCTCACAAATATACCAGATGCATACACCGTAGAAGTTAGGGATCGGTTTGGGGTCCTGATATCTGTACAAGAGGAAATGACACCTGATGAACTGGCCGTACAAGCTAGCGATATCTTGATAGCTGCAGCCAAAGATTTAATTCTGACCAAGACAAAGCAACTTAAGCCATGGATTACATCAGACACGTTAGAATTAATAAAACAACGAAGGGAACTGAAACAGAAAGGAGGTGAATCCGATAACAGCAGGATAAAGTATAAATCTTTACCTCGAGAAATAAGAAAGAACACAAGAAAGGACAAACATCAATATATACAAGATTGCTGTACCAGAATAGAACAATATCATAAGACTGGAAGAGATTACAAAATTTTCAAAGACATGAAGTTATTGACAAGAAATGTTCAACCTCAATTGAATGTTATTTGTGACAAGATGGGAAATACCTTAACAGAATCTAGACAAATTCAAGAAAGATGGCAGGAGTACTGCAGTGGAATGTATGATATGAGTGAGTGAGGATATGGGTTGAGGCTATACATGAGCCAACGACAGCAGAGACAGAACCTGAACCCTCATTAGATGAAATTGCATGGGCAATAAAGAACCTGAAGAATGGTAAATCACCTGGATGTGATGAGATACCCGCTGAGCTAATTAACGCGGGAGGAGAAGAAAGCATACAAATCTATCACGCATTATATAAAAAGAGTAAAAAAAGTATATGGCCATAAGATTGGAAAAGAACTATCTTCATTCCAATAACATTTAAAAGGGCAACCTGAAATTAGGCACCATCTATAGAACTGTTGCCCTAATCAGTCATGCACTGTAAAATTCTACTAAAAATCATAATGGGAAGACTTCGCACGAAAATGGAAGAAGAAATTAACGTGGTTCAGGCTGGATTTAGACAAGGAAGGGGAACAAGAGATCACATTCTCAATATGCGTTTAATAACAGAGAAGTGCAGAGAATTTAATGTAAAACTATTCTCATGTTTTGTGGATTATTGAAAGGCATTTGAATGTGTACAACATAAGAAACTTTGCGAAATCATGAGGAATATGGGCTTTCCACCACATATAATATAACTCATAAGAATGCTCTATCTAGACCATTAAGCAGCGGTTAGAATAGATGGTGAGACATCAGACTGGTTTGACATCTTCGGTATGCTGATAATACAGTATTGCGATCCACAACACATACTGGTATAGAAAACCTAATAGCCTCAACCCAATTGAATAGTGAAAATCACAACTTATATCTTAACATAGCAAACACAAAGATAATGCATACAGATAAAACCACTATGGAGAAAGAAATATATGTTATTGAAGAAAAAATTGGAGGTGGTGGAAAATTTTGAATATCTTGGGTCATTGATTACCAACAACGGTGAAACATGAAATAAATTAAACGATGACTATCAATTGCTCTTCAAAGACTAAAACAACTGAATAAATTATGGAATGGGACAGACAGAACTACAAAAATTAGATCTTTAAGAGCACGCATCTTTCCCATTACAACATACGCCTGTGAGACCCGAACATTTATTAAACAAGATCAACAGCGCATAAATACAATATACAAAACACTGATCAGACCAGTTGTGCTGTATGGCTCTGAAACCTGGAGTACAACGAAAGGAGACGAAGCCTTGTTACAAACCTTTGAGAACAAAGTTTTAAGACGCATCTTTGGACCCATTAGGGATACACAAAGTGGAGAGTGGAAAAGAAGAAGTAACAAAGACATTTATGATCTGTTTCAGTCCCCGCTAATCAATGGTATCATGAAGGCTAATAGACTACAATGGCTGGGGCATATAGAAAGAATGGAAGATAATAGGGAAACAAAACTCGCTTACACTCAGGAAATAAATTACCGTAGACCCCGAGGTAGACAAAGAAGACGGTGGAGAGATAATACATGTACAGACCTACAAGCACTTGGAATCAACGACTGGCAAGAGAAGGTCCACCAGAGAGACGAATGGAGACGGATTGTATTTGCAGCAAAGAACCTCAATGGCTCGGAAAGCTGAAGAAGAAGAAGAACAGCGCATAAATGTCTTTGAATATAAATGCTATAGACGAGTTCTAAGAATATCTTGGGTAAAGAAAAGAACAAATGCATCCATACTTAAAGAGCTAAATATTGAAGAAGGTTGGCTATTAAACACGATAAAACAAAGAAAATAAATATTTTGGTCACTTGAAACGCATGAAAGTTTGGAGAGAAAAGTAATGGAGGGGTATATGCCTGGGAAGAGAGGAAGAGGACGGCCAAATAGAAGTCTTCTTCTTCTTCTTCTTCTTCTTCTTCTTCTTCTTCTTCTTCTTCTTCTTCTTCTTCTTCTTCTTATACAAAAATGTGTGGGTATGGGTGGTTGATGTGTGAGTGCGCGTGAGGTATATGTGTGTGTGGTTGGAGGGTGTGTGGGTTGGTGGAGCATTTGTGTGTGGGTGGGGCATGAGTGTATGGGTGAGCTTGAGTGGATTGGGGTATGTGTGAGTGGGTGGAAAGATGCGTGTGGGTGGATTAGGGATGATTGTGTTGGTGGGTGCGATATGTCTGAGTTGGTGGCGGGATCTGTGAGTGGGTGGAGGGATGAGTGGGGGGATGTGTGGTGAGTGGGGGGTGTGTGGAAGCTAGGGGATGTGTGGGTATGGGTGGATGATGTGTGATTAGGTGAGGGATGTGTGGTGGGTTTGTGCGATATGTGTATGTGGGAGGGGGGATGTGTCACATAACATGAGAATATGCATTGTTCATGCTTACAACATTCATTTGACAATGTTTTTTTTCCTATGTGAAAGCATCATGCACTGTTGATGAGCGAAAGATGAGTGATTGGAAGGGCCGAATGTAAGACGGGCCTACACGCCCAATTTGTTACCCTTTGAAAATAAAGATCAGTTCAATTCAATTCAATTCTCCTCCTCCTCCTCCTCCTCCTCCTCCTCCTCCTCCTCCTCCTCCTCCTCCTCCTCCTCCTCCCCCTCCTTCATCTTCTTCTGTTAGCGTCTCGTTTAGAACTGGCATCCTCTACAGTGATTCCCCAATGCTCACTGCCGTTTCATGTTTTGATGTGGTTAGCATTACTTACAATACTATTCGTTTCGGACAGGTTTATGATATCGACATACATCTTATGTATTTATGTCTTTCTTTGGCTGAGTGTTTTCTAACATACAACTCATTTCTCTGTCTTTCTGTGTCTCTCTGGTTGAGTGTTTTCTGATATACAACTCATTTCTCTGTGTTTCTGTGTCTCTCTGGTTGAGTGTTTTCTGACATACGACTCATTTGTCTGTTTAACATTTGCTGTTGATCAAGTCCACACATTTCATTGTCTTTTCCTTGTGGTTATAGTTAGGGACCTTACAACTAGTGCTACTCTTAAACACCAGTGGCTTATGGGGCCCATATTAGAAGCAAAGAATAGAACAATTCTAGCATGTCTTTAATGGCGACCTAGGACGGTTGGTGTGAGACTGACTACCCCAGTCCATCGAGAACTGACCAATCTTGAGCAGTTCTACAGCAGGCTTAGCGCGAGGTGGTTCGAGGCCTATGCTCAAGTGGGTTACGAAAGACAGAAAAAGAAGAAAGAAGAAGAAGAAGAAGAAGAAGAAGAAGAAGAAGAAGAAGAAGAAGAAGAAGAAGAAGAAGAAGAAGAAGAAGAAGAAGAAGAAGAAGAAGAAGAAGAAGAAGAAGAAGAAGAAGAAGAAGAAGAAGAAGAAGAAGAAGAAGAAGAAAACGAAGAAAAAAAAAAGAAGAAGAAGAAGAAGAAGAAGAAGAAGAAGAAGAAGAAGAAGAAGAAGAAGAAGAAGAAGAAGAAGAAGAAGAAGAAGAAGAAGAAGAAGAAGAAGAAGAAGAAGAAAAAGAAGAGGAAGAACGAACTAACGAACGAACGAACGAACGAACGAACGGACTTTATTTTCAAAGGGTAACAAATTGAACACGCAGGCCCGTCTTACATTCAGGCCTTCCTATCACTCATCTGTCTTTAATCAACAGTTCATAGAAAAAAATATTGTCAAATGAATTTTGTAAACATAAACAATGCATATTACTATGTTATGAGACACATCCACCACCCACCCACACATCCCCCATTCACCCCAACTCTCCATCCAACCACACACACAACCCAGATACACATACATACCCCCACCCATCCACCGCATCCCTACACCTACACATCTCCCCACCCACACACACCTCCCACCCACCACACATCCCATCCACCCACACCCCAAGCACACATACATTCCCCAACCCACACATCCCCCACCCACTCACATCCACCCACCTACACACATCTACCCACCCACTCACATATCCTCTACCTGTCCCATTACTCACCAAAAATCACCCACCCACATATCCTCCTCCACCCACACACCTCCAACCACCCAGCCAAACACACATACCTCAGCCACACATCCCCCACGCACATACACATCTCCCCGCCAACTCACATATCCCGCACCTATCCACACACAAATTCAAGAAGAAGAAGAAGAAGAAGAAGAAGAAGAAGAAGAAGAAGAAGAAGAAGAAGAAGAAGAAGAAGAAGAAGAAGAAGAAGAAGAAGAAGAAGAAGAAGAAGAAGAAGAAGAAGAAGAAGAAGAAGAAGAAGAAGAAGAAGAAGAAGAAGAAAGAAGAAAAAGAAGAGAGAAGAAGAAGAAGAAGAAGAAGAAGAAGAAGAAGAAGAAGAAGAAGAAGAAGAAGAAGAAGAAGAAGAAGAAGAAGAAGAAGAAGAAGAAGAAGAAGAAGAAGAAGAAGAAGAAGAAGAAGAAGAAGAAGAAGAAGAAGAAACATCAACAGCAGCAACAACAACACCAACAACATCACAAACAGCAACAACACCACAACCAACAACAACAACAACAACAACAACAACAACAGCAGCTCTGAGTATATGCTAGTTTGTTCTGTACTCCGTCCCCTAACTCTACATTCTTCTGAGAAAACCACATCAACATTGATTATAAGTTATACCGAGTACGGTCGCAGTTTTAGTGACTAATCAGAGAATAGGGCGACACAAATATTCTTCCATGAAGTACATACACACAGTACGTGCACTGATAATATATCTCTCCGGGAGTCTCTGTGATTAAGTGGTTAAGCTTCTAGTCCCGCGATCCGAAGGCAGTGAGGTCGGGTCCGTCATTCGGTTCCCGAGTGGAGTTTTCTCGGTGACGCCTGAGGGTCTTCACTGTAACTACGGAGTTCGTGCTTTGTGTGGCACTTTCGGCAGGCCCTCCTAAGGAAAGAGAGTGAGCCATATGGGATCAAACCCAGTCCAAGGAAGTCGATCCTCGTTCGTATAAACCTTTTATGTCTTTTTATACAGGCCTATAATGTATTATGTAGGGCGTACATATAATGTGTTATGTAAGGCAGGTATGTAATGTGTTATGTAAGGCAGACATGTAATGTGATTTCTATCTTACTTCTAGCCAGGAGAACGGAACAACTTACGTGAAAGACGTTTACCAGCAGACGCCCATAATGCCCACCTACCTCCTGGCCTTTGTTATCTGTGACTTTGTGAACCTGACAAGCAAAACACAGAATAATGTCACTGTAAGTACTGCTTGACAGCCGTAACAGTACAATAAATATCCTGCTTATCTGCTTTCTAATGATCCACGGTTCAAGTCCTCCTGGCAATGGGGATTGTTTCACGGAGTAGAATTTTCTCTGGGTGCGCTAGCTTCATGTAATGGATATCAGAGCATGCTATCTCATGTTAAATGAAATCGACGCTGTGGCTCTGGGAATAATGAGATTCTCTGTGTCATTCAGTAGTATGTCCGTTGCAGAACCACGCTTCCCCCCCCCCCGCCCCAAAAAAAAAAAAAAAACCTACCCGAAAACTTCTCGGTCATAAGCTTGTTTGCTTGCGTTCTCTGGCTGTGAACTCCAGCGTGAAGTCCTGTATGTCGGATGAAGACATCATGTTGTCCAGCATTAGCGTGATGTCATACCGAACTGATGTTTGTCCCATGTGTGGCTTATTGGTGTGCAGACTGGTGGTTCCTCGCCGTGCAGGCAGATACTCTCCGACTTCGGAAGAATCAACGATCCTACTACGTTAGCCAGGACCCCGAAGGGACCTGTTGCCCAGGACGCACGACTTTGACGTGTTAGTAGGTCGTAGCCAGTATACAACCTGGCCCTGGTGCCTTGGAAACACCTCTGCGTCCCTCGGATATAAGCAAGATGCCCAGCGTCCGATACACCCATATGGAGATGATATATCCTGCACCCATCTTCTCTGAGGCCTTCCTCTTACTCTCTTCCCGGGCATGCAACCCTCCATTATTGCTCTCTCGAAACTAGCATGATTCAGTTTCACACTTCACTGCTTCAGTTTAACAAACTGCGGTAGCTCTTTGACATCATAGACTATTAGCAGGAAATTGCTTCGGGATGTAAGAAAATAGTTCAACAACTTCAAGTAGTCCTCTCACCCAACATGGTGGTCATACATGGTGGTCATACATGGTGGTCATACATGGTGGTCATACATGGTGGTCATACATGTTGGTCATACATGGTGGTCGTATATCGTGGTCATACATGTTGGTCATACATGGTGGTCATATATCGTGGTCATACATGTTGGTAATACATGGTGGTCATATATCGTGGTCATACATCCAAGTTATATATCATGGTCATACATCCAAGTTATACATCGTGGTCATATATCGTGGTCATACATCGTGGTCATACATGGTGGTCATACATGGTGGTCATACATCCAAGTTATATATCATGGTCATACATCCAAGTTATATATCGTGGTCATATATCGTGGTCATACATCGTGGTCATATATCGTGGTCATACATCGTGGTCATACATGATGGTCATACATGGTGGTCATACATGGAGGTCATACATGGTGGTCATACATCCAAGTAATATATCATGGTCATACATCCAAGTTATATATCGTGGTCATATATCGTGGTCATACATCGTGGTCATATATCGTGGTCATACATCGTCGTCATACATGGTGGTCATACATGGTGGTCATACATGGTGGTCATACATCGTGGTCATATATCGTGGTCATACATCGTGGTCATACATCCAAGTTATATATCATGGTCATACGTCCAAGTCATACATCGTGGTCATACATTGTGGTCATACATCCAAGTTATATATCATGGTCATACATCCAAGTCATACATCGTGGTCATACATCGTGGTCATACATCGTGGTCATACATGGTGGTCATACATCCAAGTTATATATCATGGTCATACATCCAAGTTATATATCGTGGTCATATATCGTGGTCATACATCGTGGTCATATATTGTGGTCATACATGGTGGTCATATATGTGGTCATATATCGGGTCATATATCGTGGTCATACATGGTGGTCATACAAGGTGGTCATATATGTGGTCATACATGGTGGTCTTATATCGTGGTCATACATGGTGGTCATATATGCGGTCATGCATGGTGGTCATACATGGTGGTCATAAATGGTGGTCATATATGTGGTCATACATGGTGTTCATACATGGTGGTCATACATGGTGGTCATACATGGTGGTCATACATGGTGGTCATACATGTGGTCATACATGGTGGTCATACACGGTGGTCATATATGTGCTCATACATGGTGGTCATACATGGTGGTCATCTATGTGGTCATACATGGTGGTCATATATGTGGTCATACATGGTGGTCATATATGTGGGCATACATGTTGGTCACATATGTGGTCATACATGGTGGTCATATATGTGGTCATACATGGTGGTCTTATATGTGGTCATACATGGTGGTCATATATGTGGTCATACATCGTGGTCATACATGGTGGTCATATATGTGGTCATACATGGTGGTCATACACGGTGGTCATATATGTGGTCATACATGGTGGTCATACATGGTGGTCATATATGTGGTCATACATGGTGGTCATATATGTGGTTATACATGGTGGTCTTATATGTGGTCATACATGGTGGTCATATATGTGGTCATACATGGTGGTCATATATATGGGCATACATGTTGGTCATATATGTGGTCATACATGGTGGTCATATATGTGGTCATACATGGTGGTCTTATATGTGGTCATACATGGTGTTCATACATGGTGGTCATATATGTGGTCATACATCGTGGTCATACATGGTGGTCATATATGTGGTCATACATGGTGGTCATACACGGTGGTCATATATGTGGTTATACATGGTGGTCATAAATGGTGGTCATATATGTGGTCATACATGGTGGTCGTATATGTGGTCATACATGGTGGTCTTATATGTGGTCATACATGGTGGTCATATATGTGGTCATACATTGTGGTCATACATGGTGGTCATACTTGGTGGTCACACATCGTGGCCATATATGTGGTCATGCATGGTGGTCATATATGTGGTCATATATGGTGGTCATATATGTGGTCATACATTGTGGTCATACATGGTGGTCATACTTGGTGGTCACACATCGTGGTCATATATCGTGGTCATACATGGTGGTCATACATAGTGGTCATACATGGTGGTCATACATAGTGGTCATACATGGTGGTCATACATGGTGGTCATATATGTGGTCATACATGGTGGTCATATATATGGTCATATATGGTGGTCATATATGTGGTCATACTGTCAAAGACTGAAGTATAAAGGTCTGAGGTCTGCCTCAAGATAGAAGACCACCGGGAAGAGTGGTCAACCTCAAGTAGATCAGAGGTAACACAGTGCCCCGGGATGAGGGCAGGGCAGGTGATAGGATGGGGGACTATTAACTAGTTCTCTCATGAGACACGGAGGCGTCGACCAGATAGTTAGTTCTCTGGTCACGGCAGAATCACGCCTACGTGATAGCCACAGAGAAGTGGATTGCCACTCAATAAGAGACGGCTGCTATAAGCGTGCTGAGTGTGACAGCACGCAAAAAGCCGAAGGACGCACAAGGTCCTTCCGCGTGCTGTGTAGCCACGCGAGGAGAAGAATCAGACGGGGGACTGACTTCTTAGCGAGCACACCGTTTAGTGTCGATAGGGGTTTCTGTAGCCAAGTAGATAGAGATTAGCAATAGGCTTAGGAAACTAGTGATAGGCAATTCTGTGGCTTTGTGTGTGATTTGATAGCGACTGTTTTGTAAATGTAAAGAGCCAACGGCAAATAAAATGTATCATCCATTTCCTCTCACACGACTTGCAAGTTCCTTGTGTGGTGCGAGAGAAGTAATCCTGTGATGCCTGAAACATCGGTTGCTGACAGGCGAGGATTAAAGTGGTGTCAGAAGTGTGGCTTGGACAAATGTTCAAGCTATTACACTCACCCACGGCTCTAGACTAAGGTTACTAGTAGTGAATTACAGGGTTTAATTTGTGTCAGTGACTGATGACATGTGCAGACTAGAACAAGTTGCGAGCTGATCTGTGCCTATCGTGACAAAATAATGTTTATTTGTGTTTACTGAAATATTGTGTACTTATATTCATGTATTCTTCAAAGTTGTAAGTATTGATATTATGGTTTTCTTTCATTTATTTATGTAATTACTTATTTGTTTATGAATAATTATCACATATGATTCATGGCGGAGCGATACACCTGCCGGCAACATTATCGATTTTTGAATGCTAAAAATAGCGCTGCGCCTCTGACGTATTGCGACTGACAAACAGTTGTTTTACGCCATTTGCATTCAGCATCTGATTGTTTACGAATCGCCAAGCTGCTGCCCGCCTGAATCTGTGCTTTATATTAACTATTATTTGTTTATTTAAGTTAGTGAATGAATATATTTATTTATTTAAACATTATTATTATATTTATATTGATTTCAAAGCAGTTATTGAATTTTTTTTTCGTACTTTTTCTATTTGTTTACTGTCGCGATGGCACTACTTTCTGGCTAAGCAAATTAGACTTGGTCTGCACAACACTTCCATAGATTAAACTAGAGTAGGAACGAAAGGCATAAAACGGTAGAACGAAGACAGGACATTGACATTTAATATTAATTAAATTACATTGTAGTTGTCTGGGGGCATGTCATTGTGAGCGTACCAATTTGTCGAAAGTAATATGTCGTTTGCAATTTGTTAATTGTTGCTACTCTTGTGAACCAGGGTGAACAACAGCCGAATAGAAAAGTAACTCGTGTGTATGCCACAGTGCCAAACGATTAGACCTGAGTTGCCAAACGATTGTCCCTGATTTTCTGGAACATTAAGATGAGTATACTCAACGTATTTGGCATGCAACGTGATTAATAGTGCATCTCTTTTTCAGATTGTGATGCATTAGCATATTTTTGTGCTCTGTTTTTCAGGATAAAATCTTCCAGGTGATAAACTAAGAGTACAATTGTTAGTACTCGGAGATTAAGAAACATAACATATCTAAGATAAATAAGTGATTATAGAGGTCAGTGCCTGTTAACGCTAGCTAATTACCCAACAACATGGCTACTTTAGCTGATTTCATAAAAGCAGGTAAAGAGTTACAATACACAGGAAAGGAGCTAGAACAATATGCTGATCAAAAATTTAAAGAAGCAAAAGATGCTGAGAGAGATGAACGCGCACGAGAAAGACAACATGATAAGGAGATTAAGCAACAACAGTTAGAACATGATAAGGAAATTAAACAGAAGGAATTAGAGTTAAAACAAAAGCAGTTAGATCAGGAGAAAGAACTAAAGCAAAAAGAGATAGATGAAATGGCAAGAGTTAAGGAAAAACAAATACAATTGGAATCAGAAACACAATTAAAGATTAAAGGTATGGATGTAGACTCACACGCAGAGATCTCTGCTACTAAACTAAAAAGTCAACAAGAAGAAAATAAGTTCAATAAATACAAAAATATTATTAAACCGTTCTGTAAAGAAGATTCCATATCAGCCTGGACAGAAAATGTCGAGTATCAGTTTAAATACCACCAAGTTCCAATAGAGATGTGGGCTATGATTTATATGAAGAACCTGAGTGGTGAGCCCCTTAAGGTGATAGAATCAATACCAACTGATCTTAGATCTAACTATCAGTACATCCATAATAGGATAATGCAACACTTTTTACTTGATGCCCCAGGGTATCAGGTTCAGTTCTCAAATTTAAAACCAAAACCTAGTGAGACTTTCATTGATTACGTCTCAAATGTCCAAAGTGTACTAAATAGGTGGCTTAATGCGGCTAACATAGGAAAAGACTTTGACAGACTTAAAAATCTAATAGCCATGGATAAAGTCATATCCACTATACCATCTCCTTTTGCTAAATTCCTGCAGCAGTCAGATATTGAGACCATAGAACAATTTGAAAAGAAAGGCTCTGCATATTTTTCCTCAAATAGAGATATTTTTAAGACATCAAATAGCGACTCTGAAATAATTTCTTTTGTAAAGGACCAACCTAAAAACTATCAGAGTAATAGAAAACCATTTCATAGAGTCGACAAGAAAGATAAGAAAGTGTCGAAATGTATTTACTGTCAACTGTTGCATGACACTTATTCTATGTGTGATAAATCGCCTAACTATCCGGCACATCTTGAAAATGTCATTAAGAAGCAACAAAACAAAAGAACTGCATACAGGCGGGCAGTCAAATGCTTCTTCTGGTCCAGCTACGGCCAGTATTCAAATAAGTGCCTGGGGCGCCAACGCATGAAAGCGAACAATGCTATTTTGATTGATACATCTTCTGATAGTGGTAGTGAGACTGAGTGTGAAGTTGAAAATGAATTACCTTTTAACCAATCTGAAGATGTGTGTTGTGTGAACGATATATTGAGCTTTGACAGTTGTGAGCGATGTCACCAATTTCATGCAGACGGAAAATTAGAATGTGGACATACAGTACCATTCTCAACTGAGAGTGTAAATGCAGCATTAGCCGCCAGAGGCAATTTGGTGTTCCACAATGCAATGGTCAACGACAGATCATGCCAATGTTTGCTGGACAGCGGCAGCACCCTTATTGGTCTTAGAAAGGAACTGGTGAATCCAAGTGATTATACAGGTGACTCTGTCAAATGCCGAACCTTTTCGGGTAACATTGAAATTTACCCTTTGGGCCAAAGCCCGTATTAACACTCCTTTTCTTTCTGGTACCTTTACTTGTGCAATACTTGACAACCCTTGTACTGATTTAATTTTGGGTTGCTTACCCCAATTGAAACAATGTACTAGCGATGAAATAGCTGCATGGGAAAAATTGAATGCAGCTAATGCAACAACCAGAGCAGACTCTATGAAACATCAAGACACACTACAAGATGAGAGACTACTGCTGCTATCACCAACTAGCACGGATGATACCACCAGACAAAAATTCATAGAACAGCAGAAAGCTGATCCTAGTGTGTCTCCATATTTAAAATTATTGAAAGAAAGAGCCAAAGTAACAAAAAACGCATCATGGTTCTTTAGGCTCAGTAATGGTATTCTTACTAGGTATTCTACAACTGGTAACCATGAGATTCAGCAAACGGTGTTACCTGTACAACACCGCTTAACTGTGCTAAAGATTGCACATGAGTCACCGTTTGCTGGTCACCTTGCATATGACAAAACCAGGGCCAGAATTCAGGCTCATTTTTATTGGCCAGGTTTTTGTAATGATATAAAATTATTTTGTCGTTCTTGTAATGTCTGTCAACAACTAGTACGTAAGGGTAAACATCCTACAGCTGAAGTACAACCTTCTACACTGGCTTCTAGGCCATTTGAGAGTGTGGCGGTAGATATTGTTGGACCCCTGAATCAGGTGTCCAGCAAAGGAAATCGCTTCATATTAACGATGGTCGACCTATGTTCAAGGTGGGTTGAGGCAGTAGCTTTGAAATACATCACCTCCAAAGATGTTGCCAATGTATTTCTACACCTGTTCTCACGATTCGGATTTCCACGTACCATCTTATCCGATCGTGGAACTCAATTCATATCGGCTGCAACGCAAGCCCTTACAAAAATGTTAGGGATTAAACAACATTTTACAACAGCGTACCATCCAGCCAGCAATGGTATAGTAGAGAAAATTAACGGAGATCTTAAGCATATGCTGGCTAAGGTAACAGCAGAAAACCCAGCTGATTGGGATACACTGTTACCAACAGTGCTGTTCGCCTATCGGGAGATTCCCCATTCAAGCACGGGTTTCTCACCGTTTGAATTAGTATACGGGGCTAACCCACGTGGACCCCTAACCATTTATCATCAGGTAATAACTAACTCCATTGAAATTCCAACCCCAAAAACACCTTATGAAATGGTGACAGAAACACGAGATAAAATCATGAAATCGTGTATCATAGCTAAGGCAGCTTTGGAGAGGAAGGGTCAAATCTACCGCCAATACGCAAACAGAGGTGCGAGAACAATTGATCTTGAACCAGATCAAGACATACTTTTGTTACTTCCAGACAAACGAAATTTATTATTGACCTCATGGCAAGGGCCATTCAAGGTGGTACGAAAAATTTCAGATGTCGACTATGAAATATCGATAAACGGACACTTAAAGATATTTCATGTCAACATGTTGAAACCCTACTTTTCACGTCAAGAGACAGAAGTAGAGACAGACTAACACATTGCACCCACAACTAGTGATGAGACGACAGACGTACACAACGCAACTACACTAGTTAGCGAGACTGGCAAATCCGACGAGATGCATACACTTAGTGAGATTACACAAAACGCACTTAGCACCACTACCGTACTGAATCAGGAAGACGACGACGGAATGGAACTACCTGTTCCTATTGTAGACAAGACTGCGACATTAGATAGCATACGGATAGAACAGGGACTAACAGACGTTCAACGATGACAATTAATAGAATTAGTAACGGAGTATAAAGACATATTTTCTGACATTCCAGGTAGGACGGACAGAATCGAGCACTCCATTCTTCTTTCGGACTCTAAGCCTATAAAATGCAGGCCGTACTCTATCCCACTCAGCTATAGAAAAAATCTAAATAAGGAAATTCTTAATTTAGAAGCTAGTGGGATCATCCAGAAATCTACATCTGAGTACTCCTTTCCAATCGTCCTAGTTAAGAAAAAAGACTCCACAATTCGTCTGTGTGTGGACTATAGAAAGCTCAACAACGTCACTAAGATCGACGCAGAACCAATTCTTTCCTGCGAAGATCTTATTCTTGACATGTCCACCTCCAAAATCTTTTCTAAATTAGATCTTACTAAGGGATATTGGCAGGTCCCTATGCAGACTCAATCCATTCATCTTACTGCTTTATCAACACCTTTAGGACTTTACGAGTGGCGTTTTCTTCCTTTCGGACTTCGAAACGCTCCTGCCACTTTCGTACGCTTAACTAGAGATCTACTTCATGGAGTGACGAACACAGTGACTTATATAGATGATATATGTGTCCATACAGATGACTGGACAACACACTTACTGAAACTAAGACATGTCTTCGACAAGTTGCGACTCTTCGGTCTCACTGTCAAACCGAGCAAAGTTGAATTGGGCCTACAAGAAATTGATTTTTTGGGTCATGTCATTTCACAAGGTCAACTAAAAACTGACAATAGAATTATTACCAAAATTATGAACCTGACCATGCCTACAACAAAAAAGCAGGTCAGAAGCCTTTTGGGTTTAGTAAATTACTATAGCAAGTTTATACCAAACTTATCGGAAATTACAAGTGTATTTTCAAATGTTTTAAAAGCATCTGTAAAATTAAATGTCAAAGATGCATTATTAATTTCTGCATTGTCAAAATTGAAAATCCTTTTTAGTAATGTACCAATCCTCCGCTTGCCTAATCCTAGGCTCGTTTATTATCTTAGGACAGATGCCAGCAGGATCTCCATCGCTGCAGTATTAGGCCAGTTTTATGATGGCATCTTCCATCCGATTTGCTACGTGAGCCGCAAGATCACACGTGCAGAGTCCAGATACTCCATATCAGGGTTGTAAGCCCTAAGCGTCATCTATGCGGTGAGGAAGCTGCATCGATTTCTAGCGGGTGTTCACTTCGTTGTCCAGACAGACAACTCCCCAATCACGGTCATACAGAGTGGTGTGCATCAGAATGACCGTATTTACAGGTGGTCTTTAATACTACAAAATTGTACTTTTAGTATAGAGCATATTAAGGGTAAGGACAACATTCTGGCAGATACCCTTAGTAGACCATCTGAAGTAGAAATACCAGATATCCCACATGAGAGTGTAGAGTAAGATAGATTAAATGAGTACATTAGAATATTATATATGAAATATTTTACAAATACATAGACATTATGTTCTGAGCCAGGTACTAAGAACAGTGAACTACTAGGTGTGAGTAGACATCAAAATAAGAACTGTACTCTGTGAACAAGTATATCACCGTATGAACTAAGACAGCTCGTTACATACTAAGCTCCATATGTGTTCCGGTGAATCATCTGTGTTGAGCAGGGAAAAACAGTGTCAGAACAGTACATAAATAACAGACACGAAGATACTTGTCTACGACACCAGCAAACTCTACAGGTGCAATACCCATAGGACACAAGTATGACTGTGTAATGTATTTAATATACCCAGGACAATTGTGGATATATACTATGCCAACGAAAGCAATTTCTAAACATTATGGCAACGAATAACATGAGGTATTTAAATACCATGTATATATAAACTCATTGTGATATGTATTATAACGTTTTAATATAGTGATAAATTATAGTTAGATTAGGTCACTTTAAGATACATTTAGATTTAGGAAATATAATAGTTTTCATTTTATGTTTTAGTAGTTTAGATAGATCATTAATTTACCCATTTACTTAGCTTAAAAGTAGATTAGGATAGTAATTTAAACGTAATAACATCTAATTATAAACTAGGATAAAAAGTTTAGATAGTAATGGTACCATTTAGTTTGTTACATTTCACTTTAGTTCATTTCACTAGAGTTCATGCCATCTTAATGAACCAGTCCATTTAACAAACTTGTTCATTTAATATTATGATTAATTTACACTGGATAGGATAAAATAATTATACATATAAACATAAATCATTTACACCATTTAGAGTAAAAATATCAATCATATATTTGTTTTCATTT
The DNA here is from genome assembly GCA_963921405.1 of Cepaea hortensis. Classification (NCBI taxonomy): domain Eukaryota; kingdom Metazoa; phylum Mollusca; class Gastropoda; order Stylommatophora; family Helicidae; genus Cepaea; species Cepaea hortensis. The sequence goes on along the minus strand of OY992888.1, from coordinate 6,826,759 downwards.
AAAAACATTATTCATAATTTTGTTATAGTTCACATTACCCATGTTAGAAAGGGACATAATTAGAAAGGGACATAATTTATTACATTTCACATTACCCATTTTAGTTAGGTACATAACTCATCTGACATCAATTTCATTTTAAATAGTTAGATTACTTCCCTTAAATTAGATTAAAGTAGGTAACACATTAAATACATATTTATAGAACTAGTATTAGTATTTCAGTATTTAGAGTATTATTTCAATAGAATATAGTGGTTAATAATACCAGGGTACAAACCATCAACCCTTTTTCTTACATGTAAATATGTTGTAAATACATGACTCGTGCAGCAATTTACGCACAGTCATGAAGCTCAACTTTCTCAAACTGAGCCAAACGTGTACAGTGTCACTCGAAGGTTTTTAAAAAATTGTGAAGGTAAAAGATGTGTGACAGAAGTGTAAAAGTGAGAGCATATGTAAAATATACAAGAGAGAGTGAGATCAGTCAGCGGAACTTTTTCTGCCGCTCAACGCGATTTTATTTTATTTTTTGTCTGCGTCAAATGTTTGCTTTCAATGTTGAAAGTGTGCTGTAATGAATGTGTTGTGTGTAGCTTAGTGTAGATCTTAGAGAAAGTATTTTAAGTCTCATAAGACGGAAACGTAGTCACGAATTAGTGTTATACACTGGTTTGTGGCCACATTTAACCGAATTATGGCACTTGAAAGCTAACTTACATACATATTATAAATAAACACACATGTTAGAAGTTAGATTATACTATTAGTGAGATCCAAACACGCAAACATCCAGGAAAACTAACATATAAATTGCATACATTTTCGGTAGATCAAAGGGAGATAACTCCGGGTCAGGGGACACAATAGACAACGAAACACTAACTTAACAGTGAAAGATAACTTTACACGCGGAAGCGAGATAGGTAAAGCCTGTCGCACACAGCTTGTGGAATGGTTGTTAAATATTATATCGGGGACATGAAGCAATTCATGTGTTGAACCTAAGAAAGTCAACTTTGTATGGGTAGTGAGTTAATTTACTATTTGAGGGCAGGTCTTATAAGACAATGGTCCGGTTCAGACATACCTCTAATTAATATAATATTGCGATTGAGAAGAGGGCTCACGCCAACCAGACAAGTTTGTGGCGATTGCCAGTAGCCAAGTAAAGTGATACTACATTGTGACAATAGTCAGTAGAAGTCTATTGAATTACCCAAAGCCAGGTTATCAGCAGTCTTTGACAAAAAATTAGATACACTAATTTTTTTAGAAACCTCTTGCGTCACAACCAAGGAGTCAAAGCTGGTGACGCAACACAGGAGGGGAGGGTGTGTGTCAAAGACTGAAGTATAAAGGTCTGAGGTCTGCCTCAAGATAGAAGACCACCGGGAAGAGTGGTCAGCCTCAAGTAGATCAGAGGTAACACAGTGCCCCGGGATGAGGGCAGGGTAGGTGATAGGAAGGGGGACTATTAACTAGTTCTCTCATGAGACACGGAGGCGTCGACCTGATAGTTAGTACTCTGGTCACGGCAGAATCACGCCTACGTGATAGCCACAGAGAAGTGGATTGCCACTCAATAAGAGACGGCTGCTATAAGCGTCCTGAGTGTGACAGCACGCAAAAAGCCGAAGGACGCACAAGGTCCTTCCGCGTGCTGTGTAGCCACGCGAGGAGAAGAATCAGACGGGGGACTGACTTCTTAGCGAGCGCATCGTTTAGTGTCGATAGGGGTTTCTGTAGCCAAGTAGATAGAGATTAGCAATAGGCTTAGGAAACTAGTGATAGGCAATTCTGTGGCTTTGTGTGTGATTTGATAGCGACTGTTTTGTAAATGTAAAGAGCCAACGGCAAATAAAATGTATCATCCATTTCCTCTCACGCGACTTGCAAGTTCCTTGTGTGGTGCGAGAGAAGTAATCCTGTGATGCCTGAAACATCGGTTGCTGACACATACATTGTGGTCATACATGGTGGTCATACTTGGTGGTCACACATCGTGGTCATATATCGTGGTCATACATGGTGGTCATACATAGTGATCATACATGGTGGTCATACATGGTGGTCATACATCGTGGTCATTGTCGCTTGTTGTCCCGGGAGGAAAGTGGATTCAACAAGCACACCTTTAAGATCCTTATACTTGGGAATTATTGACAGACTTTTGTCTACACTCCTCCGTTCTGTCTTCTACTCACTCTCTCTCTCTCTCTCTCTCTCTCTCTCTCTCTCTCTGTCTCTCTCTCTCTCTCTCTCTCTCTCTCTCTCTCTCTCTCTCTCTCTCTCTCTCTCTTATTCCTTCATAAAATACCCTGACAACAGTTTCCTCCAACAATTAATAAAATATTTATTGCTGAAAACTATGTCCGTTGTATGTATTGAATGTGTATATGTAATTTGTAGTGTCTTCTATTGTGAGTGCAAGATAGGACTCTGAATGTCTATGATCCGTATCACATCTCTCATCTGCATACGGCCAAGCAACAAGACATCACACATATATGGACAGCTCTCACCCTGGATGCTCCGTTCCGCTTCAGTCTGGCGTAATTCAATGTTGAAAAACTGTTCACCGTTTGATCACTATAAAATCATGCGATTATGATAAGTTTGAAGTCAGCATATTTCCCTTTCTTGGAAGATAGTAAAATCCATCACTGAAACACATCACCACTGTCTCTTAATTACTTAACAGTTTTTGAATACATGTAATGTTCTTGAGTTCTTCAATGTTTCTTTTAGGTGAGTACCCAATTCAAATATATTTAGCCTATGTCGCTCTGCCTTTATAGAATGAAAGTCCTTTCCATGGTTTTCAAAAACCTGTTATTTGCAATTCTTTATGTCGGCCCACGATTAGTGAATGGCTATGTTTAAGTTGTTCTAGTGAAGTACTTTCACTGCACAAGTGAAGTTAATTTCTTTAATCTTCTCTGAGTATGTCAGGAGTCTTCGTGAAACCTGTGGGAGATATATTACCAGGTGATATTAGTCTGCTTCAGACTAATTCTTATGTGAGAGCCTTTCTCCAGCCGTACTCAGACGCTTCCGAAAGATACTCTGACATAGACAGATGAGTTCACTAAAGTCTAAACGATTAGCTAAAAGAAGAAAATGGTAACAGCCAAGTACAGACATCTAGTTCCCTATGCTAGACTATTAAGCTAAGGCTAGATTACCTTATATAATCTATGTTAGTCCATGAATTGAAATACACAAGCACATAAGCACTAATATCCCATCGCCTTTAAACAATAAGGGACTTATATTTCTTTTCTAATTAAGGACACATAGATATTCTCCGTCCAGTTTGGTAGCACACTAACTACAAAAACAAGTTTACAACTATTTATACCCAGTTTCCAATTCTCCGTTACTTTTGATCCACAATCATATTTGCCGTGATTCCCCCATCAAAGGTTTGTGAAGTCACGTATTCGTCCCTTGCCGCTCCATTTCGGCTCCTCCGTTGAGTCCCGCTTTCCCAAACTCTCGTACATCAATCAGTTTTAACGCTTTGATCCACATCTTCGTGTGTTCCCCAACCCGATTTCTCCGCGTCTCCGTTGCTTGTCCGATAAGATCGGCATTCAATGACCCCTCACAACTGTATCTGTCTTCTATACCATTCGGTCAATAACAGTCATTTTGTCCTCGCTCAAGACTGAAGGCTCGATTGTTATTCTGACTCACGGTCCATAATTTTCCATCCTCATACATTGCAAGTAATTTTATATTCCAGTTCATCGGGGAATCACTAAACTCGCAGTATCCCGTGACAGTCATACATAGTGGTCATACATGTTGGTCATACATGGTGGTCATACATCGTGGACACACATCGTGGTCATACATCGTGGTCATACATCGTGGTCATACATGGTGGTCATACATCGTGGTCATACATCTTGGTCATACATGGTGGTCATATATCGTGGTCATACATCGTGGTCATATATCGTGGTCATATATAGTGGTCATATATCGTGGTCATACATCGTGGTCACACATCGTGGTCATACATCGTGGTCATAAATGGTGGTCATACATCGTGGTCATACTTGTTGGTCATACTTGTTGGTCATACATGGTGGTCATACATGTTGGTCATACATGGTGGTTATACATCGCGGTCATATATCGTGGTCATATATCGTGGTCATATATCGTGGTCACACATCGTGGTCACACATCGTGGTCATACATGGTGGTCATATATCGTGGCCATATATCGTGGTCATATATCGTGATCATACATGGTGGTCATACATGGTGGTTATACATGGTGGTCCTACAATGTGGTCATACATGGAGGTCATACAGCGTGGTCATACATGGTGGTCATACATCGTGTTCATACATGGTGGTCATACATAGTGGTCATACATCCAAGTTATATATCGTGGTCATACATGGTGGTCATACATGATGGTCATACATGGTGGTCATATATCGTGGTCATATATGGTGGTCATACATGGTGGTCACATATCGTGGTCATACATCGTGGTCATACATCGTGGTCATACATCGTGGTCATACATGGTGGTCATACATGGTGGTCATACATGGTGGTCATACATGGTGGTCATACATGGTGGTCATACATGGTGGTAATATATCTTGGTCATACATGGTGGTCATACATGGTGGTCATACATATTGGTCATACATCCAAGTTATATATTGTGGTCATGCATGGTGGTCATACATCGTGGTCATACATCGTGGTCATACATCGTGGTCATAGAACCAAGTTATTTATCGTGGTCATATATCGTGGTCATACATGGTGGTCATACATGGTGGTCATACATAATGGTCATACATCCAATTTATATATCGTGGTCATACATCGTGGTCATACACGGTGGTCATATATCGTGGTCATACATGGTGGTCATACATCAAAGTTATATATCGTGGTCATACATGATGGTCATACATGGTGGTCATATATCGTGGTCATACATCGTGGTCATACATTGTGGTCATATATCGTGGTCATACATGGTGGTCATACATGGTGGTCATACATGGAGGCCATATATCGCGGTCATACATGGTGGTCATACATGGTGGTCATACATGGTGGTTATACATGGTGGTCATACATGGTGGTCATATATCGTGGTCATACATGGTGGTCATACATGGTGGTCATACATAGTGGTCATATATCGTGGTCATACATGGTGGTCATACATCCAAGTTATATATCGTTGTCATACATGGTGGTCATACATCGTGGTCATATATGGTGGTCATACATGGTGGTCATAGATCATAGTTATATATCGTGGTCATATATCGTGGTCATATATCGTGGTCATACATGGTGGTCATACATGGTGGTCATATATCGTGGTCATGCATGGTGGTATTACATAATATTCATATATCGTGGTCATATATCGTGGTCATATATCGTGGCCATATATCGTGGTCATACATGGTGCTCATATATGGTGGTTATACATGGTGCTCATACATGGTGGTCATACATGGTAGTCATACATGGTGGTCATACATGGTGGTTATACATGGTGGTCATACATGGTGGTCATATATCGTGGTCATACATGTTGGTCATACATGGTGGTCATACATGGTGGTCATATATCGAGGTCACACATCGTTGTCATACTTGGTGGTCATACATGGTGGTCATATATCGTGGTCATACATCGTTGTCATACATCGTTGTCATACATGGTGGTCATACATGGTGGTCATACATGGTGGTCATATATCGTGGTCATACATGATGGTCATAAATGGTGGTCATATATCGTGGTCATACATGGTGGTCATACATGGTGGTCATATATCGTGGTCATACATGGTGGTCATATATCGTGGTCATACATGGTGGTCATATATCGTGGTCATACATCGTGGTCATTCATGGTGGTCATACATCCAAGTTATTTTCGTGGTCATACATGGTGGTCATACATCGTGGTCATACATGGTGGTCATACATCCAAGTTATTTATCGTGGTCATATATCGTGGTCATATATCGTGGTCATATATCGTGGTCATATATAGTGGTCATATATCGTGGTCATATATCGTGGTTATACATCGTGGTCATATTTCGTGGTCATACATGGTGGTCATACATGGTGGTCATACATCCAAGTTATATAGTGGTCATATATCTTGTTCATATATCGTGGTCATATATCGTGGTCATACATCGTGGTCATACATGGTGGTCACACATGGTGGTCATATATCGTTGTCATACAAGGTGGTCACACATGGTGGTCATACATCGTGGTCATACATGGTGGTCATATATCGTGGTCATATATCGTGGTCACGCTTTTCATAGCGTTAGACATGTCAGCATGGTGGATATGCTTGCAGATCTACAAATTGATGGGAAAGACATTAGACTTATAAAAAACATATATTGGAAACAACAAGCTGCAATAGGGATTGATAATGAAGTGGGACAGTATCAGCCAATTAAGAGAGGTGTTAGGCAGGGATGTGTGATGTCTCCAGATCTTTTTTCCCTGTACAGTGAAAATATTTTCAGAAATGTAGAGGATATAAATGGAATCAGCATTGGAGGACGAAACATCAATAACATTAGATATGCAGATGATACAGTATTAATTGCAGACAATGAGCAGGACCTGCAACAATTAGTAGATGCGGTTGTTGTACACAGTGAGCAACTGGGGTTAGAATTAAATTGTAAAAAGACTCAGGTTATGGTCGTCAGTAGGAAGGAAGAAGTGCCACAATGTAATATACAAGTAAATGGAAATATTCTTCAACAAGTAAATCGGTACAACTATCTTGGAACAGTTATAACATCTGATGGGAAATGCCTTGAAGAGATTAGAACAAGAATCGCCATGGCGAAAGTAGCCTTTAGCAAGATGAAAAACATTCTGACCAATAAGAAGGTGTCAATTGAAACGAGAAAAAGAGTGTTGAGGGGATACATAGAGCCTGTTCTTTTGTATGGATGTGAAACTTGGACAATGAGCAGTCAAGCTGAAAAGCATCTGATGGCTGCAGAAATGTGGTTTCTGAGGAAAATTCAAAGAATACCATGGAAAGACAGAAAAACCAATGACCAAGTACTACAGGAGACAAATGAACATCGTAAACTGATTAGAGAAATTAGACAGTCAAAATTTTGTGGACATGTTATGAGAAGAAATGGATTGGAGAACTTAGTGACAACTGGCAAGATCGAGGGGAACAGACCAAGAGGAAGACCGAGAGGAAAATACCTGGATGGCTTGGCCACATGGCATGGACGAGGCAGGAACACTGAGCTGATCCACGACACTGGTGATCGAGTGAAATGGCGAGTCATGACCGCCCCCGCTTTCCGGCATGGCACATGATTGATTGATTGATATCGTGGTCATACATTGTGGTCACACATCGTGGTCATACATGGTGGTCATACATGGTGGTCACACATGGTGGTCATACATTGTGGTCATATATCGTGGTCATACATCGTGGTCATACATGGTGGTCATACATGGTCGTCACACATTGTGGTCATACATGGTGGTCATACATCGTGGTCATACATCGTGGTCACACATCGTCATCACACATAATGGTCATACATTGTGGTCATACATCGTAGTCATACATCGTGGTCATACATCGTGGTCATACATCGTAGTCATACATCGTGGTCATATATGGTGGTCATACATCGTGGTCATATATGGTGGTCATACATCGTGGTCATACATCGTGGTCATATATGGTGGTCATACATCGTGGTCATATATCGTGGTCATATATGGTGGTCATACATCGTGGTCATACATCGTGGTCATATATGTTGGTCATATATGGTGGTCATACATCGTGGTCATACATCGTGGTCATATATGGTGGTCATATTTGGTGGTCATACATCGTGGTCATACATCGTGGTCATATATGGTGGTCTTACATCGTGGTCATATATCGTGGTCATACATCGTGGTCATATATCGTGGTCATACATCGTGGTCATATATCGTGGTCATACATCGTGGTCATACATCGTGGTCATACATCGTGGTCATACATCGTGGTCATACATCGTGGTCATATATGGTGGTCATACATCGTGGTCATACATGGTGGTCATACATCGTGGTCACACATCGTGGTCATACATCGTGGTCATACATCCGGCATTTCTCTTGGTCTGCCTCTGCATCTCTTCCCCTTGATCTTTCCAGTTGTCACGATGTTCTCAATGCCTCTCTTCTCATCAAATGACCAACAATAACCGTTTGCCTCTGTCTTATTGTTGTATGTAATGTTCTAGCCTCATTAGCCTCTTTCAGGCAGTTGTTGTCAGTTACTTTGGCAGACAAAGGAATTCGCAACATCGTCTTACGAACCACATTTCTGTAACTTCCAATCTCTTCCTAATTTGTTCATTTACATTCAAAGATTCACAGCAATACAGCAAAACTGGTTCTATATAGCACTTCAGCACTCTCGTTCTTACATTCAATAATAGTTACTTCTTGCATAAAATATTCTTAATTTTTCTGAAATGCAGCCTTTGCCTGCCATATTCTACTCTTAATCTCTGTTGTGCATCTCCTATCTGATGTTATAAATGCCCCTAGATATTTAAAACTGTCCACTTGGAGAAGAATGGTCCCTTCTATCTCTATTTACTATTTGGGTGTCAACATTTTCTTTGATATCACCATTATTACTGTTTTCCTGATATTCAAGGAGAGCCCTTTCTTTGCACTCTCTTACTACAATGTTCAGCTATTGTTGTAGATCATGTGCATCATCAGCCATCAATACTGTGTCATCTGCATAGAGTATATTGTTTATATTATAACCTCTGAATAGTATTCATGTCCTCTCTTTCATCTCTCTCATGGGACGCAGAGGTGTTTCCAAGGCACCAGGGCCGGGTTATATACTGGCCAAGACCTATTGACGCGTCCTCGTCGAGCGTCCTGGGTAATAGGTCCCTTCGAGGTCCTGGCTAAAGTCAGTAGGATCGCCGATTCCTCCGAAGTCAGAAAGTGTCTGCCTGTACGGCGAGGAACCACCAGTCTGCACACCAATAAGCCAGACATGGGACAACGGATACTCATGCAAACCTCAGGTCCTGTATGACATCACACTGATGTTGGACAAAAGGATGCCTTCATCCGACATACATGACTTCGCGTTGAAGCTCAAGCCAACGAACACAAGCAAGCATCTCTCTCATTATTACCGATGGGATCATTTAAGATATAACACGGATCAGATGGCACATATTGTCTATGTCGATCGGTGAAAGAAGAACGTGCTCATGTTGACATATATTTACGAAAAGGTACTGGCTAACGAAGACACATCAACGTCCGTTGATGAGGCAGTCCTGATAAAGAGGTAAACAAAGTTTTTGAGGATTTGGCTTAATAAATTCCGTCTCCCGGTGAATGCCGATCTATTACCTGCCAGCCATGATCTGTTAGACCTAATACTCATATTCTTGTTGCGATATTCACCTCTCTGTTGACGCCAGCTTTGGTTTGTTTACATATATCTGGACTCCATATTTACTGTTTGTTTATGTTCTTTTTCAATCGTTGTTCATTGAACAAATTATCCTGCTTTCCTCTGTCTTCACTTTTATCTGAGTCTATGGCAGCCTACTTAAGAAAATAACCTTCAGAACATCCTTATCATAACCCCTTCGGGTTTCCATGTTGTTGTTTAGCCCTGAAGACTACCCTAATTCGTGAAGGTTATCCAGGATCCATCTGGGCTTTTTGTGCTTTCTTATGGCAGTGAAGTACAGGACATCCATGGATAAAATGATAACACACTATTGATTGTAAAAACTATTGATTTAGTTGTAACAAATAACTGTAATATTTTATTATGTCGTCATCTCCGAGATTTAGTTGGATACGCATATCTCTAGTGTGTTATTCTATAATCATATACTGGGATGTATTTGTCACAATCATCTCAAGCAATTTATTCTAAACCCATCTTCGAGTCTTAGTCGTCACAAATATCGCTAGTGTTTCATTTTACATTTATCCCTGGGATCATGCTGTCACATACATCACCTATCGAATGTTATTGTCATTCCCGGAGATCGTGCAGTCATATACATCACCTACTGAATGTTATTGTATGCTGTACAGTTCGATTTCAAATCAGCAGTGGATCATTCGGATCTCACTATGTTGAAGAGTGCTGGGTTCATAACTCATTAACATGTCTGCTGTTGTTGTTGTTTGTCCATCAAGAATGATGATGACCATTCATTTCATCCTGTGGGGTTGAAAGTATGGAGCCGTGAGTTCTAAGATGGTTGATAAGGCCTATTTTGGCTCGAAATTTTCTTTGACAATGTGGACAAAGAATGCTTGACGTTTCTGGAGGAGGATTTCCTGCAGTGGTTCTTCTGATTTGCCTTTTTTCACAGCCCTTGCAGCCTGGTTGCCTCACAAGTGACTGCACCCTTGCGTAATGATGCACGCCACGAATTTAGGTCTCTGGCTGCAGTCTCCCAGGTGTCATGATGAGTTCCAAGAGCATTCAGTGAGATTTTCAGTGTCTTTAAAGCGTTTCTTCTGGCCGCCTTGGGAGCTTTTACCACAACTCAACTCGACATAAAAAATTAATTTAGGGAGCCTGCGATCTGGAATGAGAGTCAAGTGACCGGCCCAGCGATTCTTCATTAGTAGAGTGGATACTGGGCATGGACGCTCTTTCTATGACTTCAGTGTCTGGGATCTTGTCTTGCCGTTTAATCTTCAGTAGCTTCCTGAGGCAGACTGTGTGGACGTGGTTTAGTTTCCTAGCGTATCGCTGATAAACAGTCCAGGTTTCACAAGCATATAGCAGTGTGGATAATACAACTGCTTTGTAGACTTTTAGCTTTGTTTGCAGGCTTATTCCATTTCTGTCCCATACATTCTTGTACAGTCTGCCAAAGGCCGCACTGGCATTGGAGATTCTTGCATTCACTTCGTCATCAATATTGACAGCTTGTGACACAGTGCTGCCAAGGTAGGTGAATTTGTCCACAACACTTAGTCTATGACCATTCACTTTGATATTCGGCACAGTGTGATTATTCCCTGGAGCTGGCTGGTACATAACTACAGTTTTCTCCAAATTGATATTGAGCCCAAAGTTGGCATAGGCATGTGAGAAAGCTGAAACATTATGTTGCATGTCCGCCTCTGAGTTGGCATATAGAGCGCAATCATCAGCAAACAGGAGCTTTCTGACGGTGTCGCTGTCAATTTTGGTTTTAGCTTTCAGCCTTCTGAGATTCTTCTTCTTCTTCGTTCATCCGGAGTTTTTTTTTCGGACGTGATTGCGTTGTGCCTGTTTACAGCAGAGCTGCGTTCTTGCGCCGTTAGGCCGACACATCCGACTTCTGCGGGCATTTGTTGACCGGGTTAACCTTCCCGAGGGTTTCTTAGGACGTTAGACTCTCACTGTTGTGGTGTTATCTCCCATCCCAGCTGGCCCATATAGAACAGCCAAAGGCATCCTGGTCGGCCCTCAAGGGAAGGCAGGGGCAGACCATGGGCATTCCCCGCCATCCAAGGAGGCTTCCATAATTGCAGAGCCAACACACACTGCTCTGGTACTGGGCTCACCCAAGGAATCGTCACGTCCTGCACATGGCTGTTTAGCCTCACTTCCCTATATTGGGCCTTCCGTTCACCATAGGCTGCTCTTCCAGAAGCCAGAAGAATGCAGTTTGCAGATGACATCCACACAGTGAGCTTTCGATTCGGACTTTCCACATAATGGATTTGCTATCCAAGCAATATTCCATTTTGTGCCACTAGGACACTTTTTCCACCTTTTTTGAAGCCCACACAGTGAGCTTTCGATTCGGACTTTCCACGTAATGGATTTGCTATCCAAGCAATATTCCATTTCATGCCTCTGGGAGGCTTGTGTAACCGACATGCCTGTGGTATGAAGTGTGGCAGTCTAAATACTTCTTCATGTACATTTAAATGTCAACCTGAATACAGTTAAAGTAAGCTGCAGTCGACTTGAGCTTGTTGATATCTCCATAGAGCTTGTCCTCGAATGAAGCAGGTGTGGGCCAAAATATCTTTCTCTGTTCTGCATATATTGGGCACTCTTGCAGCAAATGTTTAGCTGTCATTTTACCAGTTCCACAATTACATTCATCTGTATCTCCTATCTTTAGTTTGTTGAACAAGTGTTATTTCAACCTGTTGTTTCCTGTGCGGAGTCTGAAGATTGCTACTTGTTCTCTTCGGTCGAGTTTGTAATATGCATCATCCTTCTGGTGGCCTGGATGCTCTGATTCCCATTTGGTTCTATAAGTGCTTTTTATCAACCTCTTTGCCTCATTATAGGTTATGTCTATGTCAGGCTGTGGTAGTCACCGCCCTCTTTTGCCAGTCTGTCAGCCTCTTCATTTCCAGGTATACTGCAATGTGATGGTATCCACTGTATTACAACTTTTTTGGATTTCTGGCATAGACCATGGAGTGCTGCTCTTAGGTCAGCTATTTCTGTGCTGTTATTGCTCTTCAGTATTGAGACAGCTGACTTTGCATCTGTAAAGATAGCTATTTGTGTCTCTTTATTTTCCTCCATAAAGAGCATTTCTTCTGCAGTTTTCAGAGCCTCTACCTCCGCTTTGAAGTTACTTGAAAACTTTCCAGTTGCCACTGAATGTGTTTTTTTCACTCCATTTTTTAAATTTAAGAGAATTCCTCCTCCTCCATTCTCTACTGAATTTTTGGCTGATCCATCTGTATATGCATGGGTCCAATTGCTGCTTGGGTAATGTTCTTTTATGTAGGTTAGGGTTATTTCTCTTCTTTCGGTTTCATGCTGAGTGTTCTTTTTCTCAATACCAGGAATGTTTTCTATCATCTCAGGCAGTAGCTGCTGTCTCCAAGCTGGGAACTTGTCTGCATTGTAAATGGGTTTGACTGTTGATATGTTAAGTATAGGATCTGCCCTAATCTTTCGTTTTGCAGTTTCTACAAAGTTGCTACGCTTCAGTCTTCCCTTTCCAAAACCACTAAACCTTTTATACATAGGGTGGTCTGTCAATCTTCTAAATTTTTCAGCTTGTTGCTGGGCTCTGCTATCTCTTCTATCCTGCATTGGTTGTAAACAAGTGATCTTTTCTAGTTCATTAATAGGCGTTGTCTTCAGGCTTCCAGTTATGATTCGCATTCCTTGATTTTGGACTCTACTTATTTTGTTAAAGTTTGACTTAGCTGCTGTTGCCCAAGCTGCAATGCCATATTCCAGTACTGGCCTCACCCGTCCAGTATATAACTTCTTGAGAACTTTCTCATCTGCTCCCCACGTTGTACCAGCAAGCTTTTTCATGATTGCCATTCTTTGCCTTGCTCTTGTTCGATTTTTCTCAACCTGTGTCTTCCATGTCAGGCGACGATCAACGGTGACTCCTAGATAGTTTGGATTTTCTTCATGGCGCAATATTTTTCCATTCAATACCAGCTTAGGTTGCTGAGATTTAGTTGAGAGGGAGAATACTGTGCATGTTGTTTTCTCCTCACTTATCTTCACTAGCCATGATTTTGACCAGTCCTCTAGCGCTAATAGGGCTTGCTGTATTCTGCTGTTAGCTGTACTAATATATTCTTCAGATGTCCATATGGCTAGGTCATCTGCAAAGGATGATGTGTGTACTCTGGCTGGAAAATTTTCCGTGATGTCGTTTATATATGCTAGGAATAATGTTGGTGAAAGAACTCCTCCTTGGGGGACACCTTGCTCCAACAGCATCATTTTGCTGGTTTGTCCTTGTACTTTTGTCCTGGCAGTTCTGTTCTCAAGGTAGTGACTGATCCATTTGTACATTTTCCCACAAACATGCATTTTTTGCAGTTTTACTTTCAGTCCTTCCTTCCATACTTTATCAAATGCTTTTTCTAAATCTATCCAGACCGCTAGTGTGTGCGTTTTCTCTTGGAAGGCATCCTCTATTTCCTGAGCTATATAGGTTATTTGATCTTCAGTGGATCTGTACTTTCTGAATCCTGCTTGGTGTGGTGTTAAGAGTTTGATTTCTTCCAGATGCCATGTTAGCCTGCCATTGATAATGCGTTCCATTAATTTTCCTACACAGCTAAGTAGACTGATAGGTCGATAGCCATTTGGTTCTTCCAGGTCTTTTTCTTTCTTTGGGACTGGTATTAGTATAGCTTCCTTCCATGCCTGTGGGACTATTCCCCTCTTCCAGCTGTAATTTAGGACTGCTAGTAGTTTCATTTTTGTCTTTGTCCCTAATCCTATTAGCATTTCATTTGTGATTCCATCCTTTCCTGGTGATTTCTTCTTTTTTAGGGTATTCATTGCCTGTTCCATTTCTTCCATTGTTAGATTTACCATCATATATTCTGCTGCTGTCTCTGTATTACTATGATGTATCTGTTTATCTTTGATTGCTTTCTTCTGTTCGGTTGTAATATCAATGTGGTTTGCACTGGCATAGTGTTCCATTAGTGCATTTGCAGCCTTTTTTCCTGTAAGCAAGGCATTTCCTTGTTTAATTGTTATTTGTTTGTTTCTAGGTCCTTCATTGTTCATGGCTTTCACTAGTTTCCATAGTTTGTTTCCATCCCTGTCAAAATTCAGGTTTTCTGTTTTTCCCTCCAACAATCTCTTGTTGTTTGATTTACTGTTCTTTTATATTTTGCTGAGATGGCTTTGAGAGAGATGTTCGCTTCAATTGTTTGTTCTCTCTCTGCTGTCTTCCTGGCATCTTCAGTTTTGTCCTCCAAACTTTGTAGTTCTTCAGTCCAGTATGGTTTGTAATTTTTCCTCGCTCCTCTTGGAATGGACTCAGTGGCTGCCTGTATTATTGCTCTGTTTAGACTTTCCACCATTTGCTTCATGTTGCCATATCGTGTATTTATGTTTTCACAATATTTGTCTGTTAGTGTGGCAAATCTGTCCCAATCTGCTCGTTTGTAATTCCAGCGAGGCAAGGGCTTTTGCTCCTGTGGAACATACTCCATATTCATTACAAGCTTGATTGGTCTGTGGTCACTACCTGCTAATTGGTCCAGCACATGGCGGTCGATTTTGTGGAGGATGTCTCCTGTGCAGAAAGCTAAGTCTGGAGTAGAAGTGGTAATCCATCTTCTGGAGTAGAAGCTTGGTGTGTCATCTGCTTTGTTGAGTAGATGGAGATTTGAGTCTATTTCCCAGTCCTCGACTTCATCTCCTCTTTTGTCAGTATCTGGGTATCCCCATCTTTCTGAACGGCTATTAAAGTCTCCGACAATAATGCAATTTGTGTCAGTTATTTTCATGTTTGAGAGTGTAAGATCCTTATCTGCGTGTAAGTATTAGAACTCCTCCATTGTGTCCTTCGCGGTCGAAACGTGTGGCCTGATATCCTCTGACTGAGAATTTGTGATTGGCGTTGAGGTGTGTCTCTTGAATGCATGCCACATCTATTCTATCTTTATAAAGACGCTGTGTCAGGGATTCTTTCTTGTCATAAACTCCTTCGGCATTCCACTGTAGTATGTTGAGTGTCCTTGGTATTTGGTCAATAGCTCTTAACCTACTCCTCTGTGCCTTGACTCCACAGCACAGGGGAAGGTGACCACCAGTAGTCATGGGTGGACCCCCTCGAGGCAGGGGGCCCGGCACTATCACCGCCTGATGGGACTTCACGGGATTAGCACCATAACGATTAATTTTCATCTGTGGCATCATGAAATGATAAAGTTACGTTGCACTTCTTTGTCAAGCCTGTGGCTCAGTACATCCGATTTCGACAAGCATTTTTCGGGATGCTTTCCCTAGCCTTTGACTGTCCCCAGTCTACCTACAAGGCAGCAGGTTTGTGCGTCACTTCGTCTGGTCCCTCTCCATTGACCTGTCCGACATGGGTGACCCTACCAGTAGCTGTGCTATCGTCGGCATAGCTCTTGGGGTCATTGGAACGCGCAAGCCCCTCTACCTCGTCAAGGTGGACGCACGGCAGAAGGGCTTCTGAGATTCAATAACTTTCCATCCATGCGGTAGTTGATGTCTATTCCAATGTCGTTGTTCTCGAAGGCATTCGTCAACATGGCTGAAAACATGAGGCTGAACAGTGTTGGTGCCAGGGCACATCCTTGTTTCACTCCAATGGTGACAGGAAAGGGCTCAGACAATTCACCATTTTCCTGTATTCTTGCCTGCATACCATCATGAAATAGCCGCACTATTTGGACAAACTTTCGCGGACAGCCATATTTTGCCATAATCTTCCACAGTCCTTCTCTGCTGACTGTATCAAAAGCCTTGGTAAGATCAATGAAAGTGGAGAACATTTCGCAGTTCTGTTCCTGACATTTCTCTTGCAGCTGTCTTGCAGCGAAAATCATGTCAACAGTTCCTCGTTTCTTTTCTGAAGCCACATTGACTTCTACAACTCACTGAAAGAAGACCTTGATTGAGATGAGCCGTGAGACGATTGAGAAGAAGTCTGGCGAGTATCTTCCCTGCAATTGAGAGCAAGGAGATGCCTCTGTGGTTGTCACAGGATTGGCGGTTTCCTTTACGTTTGTAAAGGTGGACTATTGACGCGTCCTTGAAATCTTGAGGCATGATCTCGTTCACCCATATGTTTGTAAAGACTTGGTGAAGCTGCTCTGTTAGGACCGGCCCACCTGCCTTGTATATCTCTGCTGAGATGGAGTCAGAACCAGGTGCCTTGCCGCTGGAGAGTTGCTGGATGGCTTTGTTTACTTCCACTATGGTTGGCAGGTCATCAAGTGTATTATAGGTGGGAACTTGAGGAAGGCAAGTGATGGGTTCATCATCGAAGAAGGAAGTTGCATTTAAGATGTTGCTGAAATGCTCTGCCCAGCGCTGAAGGATTTCTTTCTTATCGGTGACCAATGTTCCCCCATCTGCACTGAGGAGGGGAACTATGCCTGGTGATGAAGGACCATAGACCACTTTCAGTGAGTCGTAGAAGTTTTTCATATCATGTCTGTCAGCAAAGCCTTGAATTTCATCAGCTTTGCTGCTCAGCCAGGAGTCCCGCATGTGCCGAAGTTTCTGCTGCACTACTCTCTGAATGTACTTGAAGGTATCTTTTTTTTATGTTGACTACGGGTCATTCAAATGTGCCTTGAGGGGAAAATGTTTCTCGACCAGCAATTGGTTGATGTCTTCGGAATTTTCATCAAACCAGTCATTAAGCTTTCGGGGGGTTGGACCCAGGATTTCCATAGCAGTGTTGTAAATTATGTCCTTTAGGGCTCTCCACTCTGTTTCTGTATCCTGTTTAGCTGCAGCATTGTGCTTGAGGCGGTCTTCCAGCATATTTTCAAACGACAGCTGCATTTTCTTGCTGTTTAGGCGGGTGACATTTAGTTGTTTTTTGTTGTTTTTTTTTTTTTTTTGCATTTTCACCCCTTGAGGGCGCCGTGGTTGTTCGATGTGTATGCTTATTTTCGAGATAACGAGACGATGGTCTGTCCAAAATTCGGCACCACACATGGATATTGTCACCCGAATGTCTTGTCTGTCACTTCTCCTGACGATGACATAGTCAATGAGGTGCCAGTGTTTCGAGCGAGGGTGCATCCACGATGTCCTATTTCTCATGGGGAGACGGAAAATTGTGTTGGTAATCAGGAGATCGTGTTCGGCACATGTCTGAAGGAGGAGGAGTCCATTGCTGTTACAATTTTCGACTCCATGCTTTTCGATAATGCCACTCCAAGAGGTGGTGTCCGTGCCCACTCTGGCATTGAGATCCCCAAGGAGTATAAGTTTGTCTCCTTTGGAAACAGATGTTAATACATTGTGCAGGTCCTCATAGAACTTGTTCTTGACATCATCTTCGTTGGTAATTGTTGGTGCGTTGACACTCACAATGGTCACATGCTTCCTTCCATTCAGCAGGGGCAACTTAATGGTCATGAGCCTGTTGTTTATAACCTTTGGAAATCCAGCTAATTTGCCGACCAGGGCCGACTTAATGGCAAATCCCACACCGGATTGGCGTCTTTCCTCGATTTTCCTTCCACTCCAGAAGAATGTGTAGCCGACACCTATTTCACAGATTTGGCCTTCTTCTGCAAGTCGTGTCTCGCTCAAGGCTGCAATGTCGATGTTGAACCTGCCCAGCTCTCTCCCAATCAGTGCTGTTCGTCTCTCTGGACCCGACGCGCCGTCTCTGTCAAGTAGGGTGCGTACATTCAAAGTTCCGAATGTTAAGGGAATATGGTTTGCTCTTTTAGCTCTACCTGTTTTTTCTTTGTTTGTATGTCGACCGCAGTTTAGGGTACCCACCAACCGCGGCTAGCTGGTTAGGTACTGATGGAGCAGGCAATGTTTAGGGCACCTTTTCTAGCCCTTTCCTCATGCTATGAAGGTGAGCAGTGTGTTCCTATAAAGGGCTGCTCAGTCGCCCAGAGGGCTGCCGAATCCCACTGCTGCTCCGGTGAGTAGAAGACGACCATATGGCCTGAGCCGCCTGTGTGCAGGTCTGCGACTACGGCTGCCAGCGTACCCACGCCTGCCGCTTCGCCGCTCGCCCATCGCCACAAAGCTTGAAGGTGATATATGACGTTGGATGAAGAATGACTTGCGCGATTAATTGGATTAAAGTGAGGAAGAGTTGCGCAATTCGTCGACCTCACGCTCTCGCCTGAGTCCATCTGAGTCCAGTGGCAAGACAAGTCAAGACGACTGGAGACGAATACAGGTGCAGTGGATGACCAGGGCGCTTTACGTGCCCTGCCGTGCTCATTACGTTCCACAAAGCTTTGCAGGTAAAAGCCGTCTTGCCCGTTGAATCAACATGTCTGCTAAATCATAATTGGCAACAGGGAATTGGAGGCTGGTTGTTATTCATACCAACTCCCCGACATAAACCATAAACATTCACTGACCCACAAACCATTACGTAACAATGATGCAAATGTGTAATGTAAAATATTATTCCTAACAGTATAGAACTTGGACACAACCTGACAAGTTGAACGCCACACAATTCGCCCTTGACATTGCTGTGCAAATGACTGAATTTTTTGAAAATTACTTCGAAGTTGATTATCCTCTACCAAAACAAGGTAAGGCGACGATTATTTAGCATGCTTTGAAATAATTGATTATTTCGCATCCTTGATGCCACCAGCCATTCAAATGTCTCTCCACATGTTAACTCTGTGACTACGTACCAGTAGCTGTATGCGAAGTTTTCTTGTATTTGTCAGTTCATTCATTCATTCAGTAGCATGTCCTTTGCAGAACCTCGCTCCCATAACAACCTTCCGGAAAACTTCTCGATCACAAGCAAGATGTCCTGCGTCTGATACACCCATCTGGAGATCATCCGCCACATCCTGCACCCATCTTCTCTTTGGCCTTCCTCTTCCTCTCTTCCCAGGCATATACCCTTCCATTATTGTTCTCTCCAAACTGTCGTGACGTTTCAAGTGCCCAAAATACTTCAATTTTATTTGTTTTATTTGTCAGTTACGTGATTATATACAAGTAAAGGTATTCTGTGATGGTTTCGTCTTGTTAATTATGTGATTATATACAAGTAAAGGTATTCTGTGATGGTTTCGTCTGGTTAATTATGTGATTACATACCAGTAGGTTTTTTGTGTTAATTCTGTGAATACACATTATTATTACACATGTGCACTATTTACGTTTTCTACTTGTTAATTCCGCGATTACGTATCAATTGTTAATAATGTGATTAGAAAGCAACAGAAATGTCTCGTAATGCCTTCTATTTGTTAGTTCTGTGAGTCCATATCAGGATAAATATCCGTTGATGTCCTCTACATGTCAATCCTATGATTACACGCCAGTAAACATACCGTTGTCTTCAGCTTGTGAATCATGTGATTACATGTCAGTAGAAATATTCGTTGATGTCTTCTACTAGTTAATCATGTGATTACATGCTAGTAGAAATACCAATTCATGTCTGCTGCTTGTGAATCGTGTGATTACATGCCAGTAGAAATACTCGTTGATGTTTTCTACTAGTCAATCCAGTGATTACATCCTAGCAGAAATACGAATTCATGTCTACTGCTTGTTAATCGTGTGATTACATGCCAGCATAACTACTCCTTGATGTTTTCTACTAGTTAATCCTGTAGAAATACCCCTTGGTGTCTTCTATTTGTGAATATTGTGATTACATGCCACTGAAATATCCGTCGATGTGCCATGCGTGTTAATCATTTGACTACATGAAAGTAGAAATATCCCTTGACGTTCCCTACGTGTTAATCATTTGATTATATGCCAGTAGAAATATCCGTTGATGTCTTCTACTTGGGAATCATGTGATTACATGCTAGGAAACATACCACAACCAGTAGGAGATAACCTTCCAGGACTTCAACAGTAATCACTGACGATACTACAATAATATGCCATGTCCTTGCAGGACTTTGCGATAATTCCCAACCCCAGTTTGATTTACTATGCACCGACAGCGCACCTAAAGTTGAAGTCCAAGCGTATTAAGCTCCTGCCAGGCTGATTTATGTTTAGCAACTCAGATAGAGCAATGGGTGGTTTAGAAGCGCAACGCCTACGCTTTATTCTAAAGATACAGTCTGACGATAGTGCACGCCTTACACAGGTCCGGACACTTGTGAGTGACAGATGTACACGTCGTTATGGTCCAGGCGCGTACGAGGCCCTCACCTGTGGGACTTGGCTGAACGCCTCTAAGCCGGGTCCCCTGGGTTCCAGGGTCTGGCCATCACTCGCCACCTGCTCGTGGAGGCGAGGTCTTGGAGGTTTGACGCTGATCCGCCAGTGTCTGCAGCCTGCCTTGTGCCAGACGTATTGGTTACCCATTCCTCTGGAAAACACAAGACTAGGCCGAGAGAGGGAACATGTCGTTTGGGCACCACAGGATTTCTGAAGCTCTGCCCAGGCATTGTGATGGAATATTAGCCACATTCCAACTCACATACTTTGGTCTGTCAAGACTGCAAGGTGCCACTCACTCACCAGGCTGAAATCCTACTGTACACAAGAGTTGTACAGACACTTCAGATTCCTCTACCACTTACCTTTTTCCAGGGTTAGCGAGTCGTTAAGACGAACAACACACACAAAAATAAAAAAATAAAAATAAAAAACGGTACAAATGTTATTACGTAAATATACATCACCCATTAATGAGCAGTTGAAAACTTTAGTTCCAGGTGCAGGAACTTCTTGCTCGAAACATATGTTGCATTTAATCTGGCAGCAACGGACATACATCAATAAAGAAGCACGATTAGGGCATTATTGATGGAGTCAATAGGGATGACAAAACCAGGGGTTAAGAAGTATATTGAGCCAATCCTGATGTGTTGAAGTAAGTCATAGACAATAACAAGACACATGAGGCAGTTTGTTGAGGCTGCACAGATGTGGTTTTAGAGAGAAAGTGTTAGAATACCGTTGACGGATAGAAAGACCAATGAAAACATTTTGAAAGGTGTTAACTCACAAAAAGAACTGGTTAATCACATCAGAAGAAGACAGTGCAAATCTTTGGGCATGTTATGAGAAGGGGAACGCTCAAGTATATCGTCACAACTGGAAAGATGAACGAGAAGAGAAGCAGGGGGAGACCAATAGAGAAGATGTAGGACAGTTTGACATCATCGCATGGCGGACTATCATATCAGAAACGATGGACAGAACACAAGACAGAAGGCTGTGGACACTCATGATCATCAACGCCACACAGTTCACACTATCAAAAAAAAAAAAAAATATGTTCGGGTAACTTATAAGAGACCGATTTGTTTTCCCCAGGCACGAGTTGTTATCTGCATGTGTTATACTCAGTGTGTTTGTTTATGTAGAGCTTTATGTCCTGCTAGTCTTGTAGTGTTATGATTATCGTGAAGTGCTGGATGAATACGCAAAGTATGATTAACAGCTATGGAGATGATTATTTGTTGAATGGACACTGTGTCACGTGAGAGGATAGTTTATGTTGACGTATGTTTATTGAATGGACATTGTGTCCCGTGAGATGGTAGTTTATGTAAAAGTATTTTTGTTGAATGAACATTGTAACCCGTGAGATGGCAATCCATGCTACACTTGTGGAATGACAGTCCAGGCTACATCTGTTAGATGAAACATAAATTATTTGATCAGGAATCCAACACAGAGGTTTAAGGACTAGATGATCGAGTTCATTGCATGTGGTTTTACCCCATATGGCTCGGTCTCTTCAGCAAGGCGGACTTCCAAAAGCGTCTCATACAATACGAACTCCGTAGCTCGAGCTGACATAAGAAGATGAACACTGGAGCATGTCGTCACAGTGGGAATTTTGATTTGCTAGAGAGGCAGGGCAAGACCAGGTGAGAAGACGCTGGACGGTCTGACATCATGGCATGGAAGAACGTCGGAATCAGAAATTATTGGCAGCACAAGAGACAGAAGGATGTTTTCAAACATGATCACTAACGCCCCTCGGCATGGTCTATAAGAAAATGATAATAATCTGTATCCTGTGGAACTGTTGTCGTAACGGTGACCCCAGTATAATCTCAAATCTCATTTCAGACATTGTTGTTGTGCCAGAATTTCTAGCAGCGGCAATGGAGAACTGGGGGATCATCATAGTCTGGTAGGGTATACTAGCTATGTTTAACATTGTTATTAACATACGGCAGGTACTCTGTTGCGGACTGTCCCCACATCCACTTCAACGTCTTGCTGATTGCGCAACTGCCCTCTGGGGATTGCGGCCCTGTTACCGGTGGTGCTCATTTGGCTTCCGTGAATAGTATTTGGTGTCCTGGTTACGGATGGTTTATTTTCTACCCTGCTGAGAGAGACTGCCGCCCTGTTACATCTTCTTTATGAGCTAACTACGTTCAATATATCTGCATTGTTCTTTCTATGTTCTCTTCATTATTGTATGAAACAACATCACCAGTTTCCACATAATTGTTCGCTTGTTTGCTAATTGTCCATGACTCGCTTCCATACATCATGATTAGCATATTAATTAGACTAACATCTCTATCTGAGTGCAGTTCTCGTCTGATCTGCTTGCCTTCTCCCATACGAACATGTCCCGGTCTTCCACTCTATCAGGGTCCTTCTTGTCGTATTATATATGTGTCGTCCCTGGGGTGAGGGGAATCAACACCAACATTCTTTTAACCCCATATCACTATCTTGAGGATCTTCTTGATTTCTGTCCACAACACCCCGTCAGTCTCTTGATCTCTCTCTCTCTCTCTCTCTCTCTCTCTCTCTCTCTCTCTCTCTCTCTCTCTCTCTCTCGTCTCTCTCTCTCTCTCTTACTACTGAACCAAGCCCCCTCTCATTCTTTTACAAAACACTACACACCACTGGCTCTAACAAAACATCAAATTAGTTTAATAGAGAAAAGTGTCATGTATGAGCAAAGTGTATGGGTAGAATGTCTGTCGTATAATCTAGTGTGTATGTAGAATCAGACCGAATAGCTCAGGAGCAAAGTCTGTTTCATCACTGTACTGGCCACACAACAGCACCATATATAGGACAGACGACCTCACCCAAATGATGTGTCTCTCAGGCCAAGTGTCGACTTCCTCCGATAGCTCTTGAACAATCCAGATGCTTGGTCATCAATAGTGGAAACAGTCCAATATTGATCATCAATCTAACACACACCGTGTAACTACTCTGTTCATAAATGTTCTGTGATCAGAGAATCGTAGAAACTAATGTGACTGTCACATTGGAAAACTCAATCGTAATATTTATCTGTTCATAGGAAATCCCCAATTGTAACACACACTGTTAATTGGTAATGATGGGAATTCACCAATTGTAACACAAAATGTTAATTTTCTAGGTATCTATATCTACTAGTGTTCCTGGTACAGGTGTTATTGTCAGTGTCTTGATTTACTTTGATGTAAACTAGCACTCAGGAAACACACTTATAATCATCGTTTCCTGCTCAGCAAAGGCCAGGTTCCTGCAGACCCTCTGGGTTATGGGCCCAGTGCAAAAGCCTCTCAGTAAACTTTGCCTTCAATGCTCGAGCCATGACTTTCTTCTAGTTGGTGGTAAAATCTAGTGGAACCTGTTGAAAAGAGAACACACCTGGTGAGAGCAACCCGATTCCAGCCTTTATTAGGTGAGTGTAGGCCGACGGCAGCACTCAGATATATAACAGAGAACCAACCTCTGTCATAAGGCCGAGGAGCTCATCACATCGGTCTGAGTCATGGTAAGACAAGGAAAGACTAGAGGAAAAGGGCAGAAACCCAGTATATACCCTACTGGAAGATCCTACCATTTGACATTTCCTCCATCCCCCCAACCATCCTCAATCTCCCTAAATATCATCCCCCTACATTGCCCTTAACTCACTGAGTTGATTGATATCTCACATCAGCTAGTTTAAGCTACGCGATAGGCTACTGTTGCCGACGCTCTTATAATACGATCTATCAACGCACATTACTACACTCGATTCCTAAGAATAATCTAATGTAGATATAGTTAATTAAATACCATATATTTATTCCTGCTTGAAATTGAGACTATTGAATAACACAATGGTTAAATGTCCGCCGATGCAAATCAACATTCGACACTATAGTCTCTCTCTAGAAACAAACTAGGAATATTGCACACGTCCTGGTGGTTTCACAACATTTGGTCAACTCCCCCAAAGTTATTTATCCCAACTGTTTTAATACGGTGTCTGAATGACGTCACAAAACTGTCTAGATACTAGACGTCTAGAAGCTAATTTTCTCTCTCCGTTTCCGACTTAATGTCAACAACTGGCTGTCTGTACCTTTCATCCTGGAAATTGTCTCCTGTCTGTGATCTAGAGAACGTTACCCCCACAACAAAAGATCTTACCGACTTTTACCCAGACAGTTTGTCTATCACATCAAAAGGATGGCCGCTGCCAGCAGACCTATGGCGCGACAGTCCTTCCTCGATCAACACCACATCAAAGAATGACGGCTGCTTATAGACGTATGTCGCGACATATTTTCATCGATCGACAACTTCCAGATTTTATGTGACACTTCTATTAGTATCAATCAATCATTCAGGTTCCGTCACCATAATGAAGGTTGGCTGCAATGGATCTCCAACACTGTCTGTCTCTCACCTTGTCTTACATTCTGTCAGACTGATGTTCGTCCATCTCTTGAAGTTATCTTCCAACTTGTATCGTTGACTACCTCTTCCTCGCTTGCCCTCAACCTTGCCTTTCAGTATGGTTTTTATAAGAGTATCATGTCATTTAACGTGGCTGAAACATTTCACTTGCCTCCTCTTTATTTCTTTCATCAACTCTCTCTTCATTCCCAGTTTTTCTAGAACCTCTGCATTTGATTGTTTTTGTTTCCATGAAATACGGCATATTCGTCTGTATATCCACATCTCCAGGGCTTCTATGCAACCTTCTAGTTGCTTGTTCAATTTCCAGGCTTCCGCGCCATACAGTAGCGTTGAATATACGTAGCATTTGACAATTCTCATTTTAAATGCATTATTAATCTCTCTAGATGTTAATACTGATTTCATGCCATTGAAAGCATTTTTGGCCATTCCTACTCTCTCTTTGATTTCTCTTTCACTTCTGCCATCATCTGTTATTATATGTCCAAGGTTGGAGAAACTTGTTTCTTGTTCTAGTATCTGCCCGTTTACTGTGATGTTCATTGATGACCTTTCCTTGTCACTGCTAATTATCATAATTTTTGTTTTTTTGGATGTTAATATACAAGCCACATTCTGCACTGTGCCTGTTTACTTGTTCCATTAGGTCTTGTAACTCTTGTTCACTTTCTGCTAGTAACACGGTATCTTCAAATACCTAAGATTTTTTATGATTCTTCCATTGATGTTAACTCCAGGCATTTCAACTTGTTTAAAAATTCTTTCTGTGTATAGGTTGAAGAGGCTTGGGGACAATACACATCCCTGCCGTACTCCTCTTTTTATCTCTATAAGCGACGAATTGTTACTTCCGCATCTGATAGACGCCTTTTGTTCACAGTACAAGTTATTAATAAGTATGATGTCCTTTCCCTCTACTCCTATATCTTGAAGGCACGTAATTAGTCGTTCATGTTGTACTCTATCAAGCTTTCTTGTAGTCTATACAACAAACATATATACTTTGTAAAACTTCTATATATTTTTCAATTAACATCCTTAAACAGATAATTGCTTCTCTGGTGCCGCTGTTTTTGAGAAACCCAAATTGTTCTTCAGCTACTTCCTCATCTATTTTATGTTGAATTCTTTCTTGTATGACCTTGAGTAGTATCTTAGTTATGAAGCTCATTAAGCTAATAGTTCGGTAATCCTCATAATCAACAGCTCTTGGCTTCTTCGGTAGTGAGATGAAAATGGATGTTTTGAAATCCTCGGGGATGTTCCCAGTTTTATATATATCATTACATAATTATGTGATAGTGTCAATGTCAAAGCTGGATAAGGACTTTATCATCTCTGTTGTTATCTTGTCAGGACCTTGCAGCCTTTCTTTTTTTCATCTTTTTAATAGCCTTTTCTACTTCAGCCTTTAATATTGTTGGTCCATCTCGAGTATTATACAATGATGGTCTATTGACCCTGTTGTCCCAGAATAAATCTTCGGTGTACTTTGTCCATCTTTTTTATTATGTCAGTGTTATTAATTATAATTTCTCAATTTTTTCCTCTGATACAACCATTTCCTGTTATATTATTTTTCTTCTTAGTAAATCATTTTATACGTTCATGTAATTCTTTCGAGTTGTGTTTTATTTCCAGATCCTCTATGTCTTTGTATTGTCTCTGCAACCACTCTTCTTTTGCAACTCTGCACATGTGACGTATTTCTCTATCTATTAATATATACTCTGGAGTGTTCTTTGCTTTCTTTCTTTGAGACATTTTACTCAAGATTTCATTGGTTATCCATAATTGTTTTTCTTATTTATCTTCACTGGCAAGGTGGTATTTGCAATATATATATATATATATATATATATATATATATATATATATATATATATATATATATATATATATATATATATATACACAGGTTTTTACACTTTCCCATTTTATATTACTTTTATTCTCAAGGCCGACTTCCTGGCCTAGAGGTTAGCGACTTTTCTCCGTAATCTCGTATACTCTCGTTAGTAACGTGACGACAGTGAGAATCAGCAGTGGTTCGAATTGCGTCGGTAACTTACTAGGTATGTGAGCCGGCCGCTCATAAAGCAATGGCAAACTAATGAGCGTAATCTTGCCAAGAAATCAACAATCAGCTGAAAGATGCTGATGTTGACAACAATGTCCTGTAAAGGATGTGCAAACAATTTTTTTATCCTCAGAAATTTCGCGTCTATATTGTTCCATACTTTCAATGATTAGCCCATCATATCTATTCTTTTTTTTTTAACTTCAACCATGTATAGCTGACTTATTTCTGATTGTTTCAATGCCGATATATCTCTTTAAGGTGTCTTTGATGTCCTTATTCCTGGGTTTTTAAGTTTTATTTGTAATTATAAGACGACAGGATTATGGTTAGAGTTGATATCAGCACCTATGGACATGTCCGGAGTGCAATGAAGATACCCCAACTGATAACTGATAACTGATAACTGATCAGCACCAGCGTATGTTTTGGCATTTTTAACTGTGTTTTAAAATCTATTTTTAATCATTATGCAGTCAATTTGGTTTCTTGTTCTATCTCCAAGACTTTTTCCACGTATACAGTTTCCTAGGGTTATGTTGGAAAAAATGTGTTGCAAAGAATAAGATTGTTTTCTTCGCAGAACTGTATCAGCCGGTCTCCTCTGTTGTTTCTGTTTCCCATATCATGTTGCCCTACTATCTGCTTACATTTATATTTTCCAACGTTTGCGTTCATGTCTCCTATGACAATTAGGACCTCTGATGATTTTACAACTTTCAGTGTTTGTTGTAGGTCTACGTAATATTCTTCGAGCTGTTCATCACTATAATCTGTTGTTGGAGCATATGTCTGAAGAATTACTGTGTTGAACGGTCTTGCCTTAATTTTGAGAAGTATCATCCTATCTTTATGAGTTCAGAAGCCACTACTATATTTCTCTAAATTTCCTTTGACTAAAATTTCTACTCCTCTCTCGTGATGATCCCTCCCGACTTAATGAATATGTAATATTTTCTCCTTATATAACTTGTATCTGTCCATCTTGTTTCAGATACGCCCAAGATATCTAAATTCATGTTCTTTGCTTCGGAAATAAGGTTATCAAACCTCCCTGCTTGATATAAGGTGCGTACGCTCCACGTACCAATTCTTAGACTTCTCCTTCTACTTCCCAGTTAGGTATTGTCAGAATGCACCCTTTCAAAAGAATTTAGGATGCATTCGTCATTATGCAATTCCTTATTCACTGTAGGAGTTGTCTCTTCCCTGTGAATATTTACTACAGGCTCACCTCCGGGGGGCCAAGAATTACCTGTATCGCTGTTTTCTTGTTGTTGAATTACCATTGCTGTCTTTGAGATATTACATGGTGAGGTCCGAATCTCTTCCATGATATCCAGCCATGTTCACTATCGTGTCCTGAACACGCCTCATGTGTGCCACACACTCTGCTGTTTTGCTTTCGAAGCCGTTGATCTATTTAGATTCATCCGCCTTCTCCACCGTCTCAATCTTTGTGTACTAGGGATGAACATTCCCTTAGTAGGATATTACCCCTACTTCACTCATGTAGTTTAGCCAGTCAGCCAAGCCTGTTGCCCGTGGTGTGGCCACCGCCGTACAAAAGCGGTATTCGTGGAGCCGTACATGAGCTAGGTAAAGAGATGGGAACCAAATAGAATCCTGGTCTATCCCTTGGGATATGGCTGCCACTCCCCATGAAGTACTACCCCTCTCTCTTTACCCTACACCACTCTACTAGAGTGGCCATCTGTAAACACGAGCCAATTTTAGGAGTTAAACAAGTAAAGGTCCAGCATACACGCTTAAGGCTATCCGACATATAGTGGTCGACGCAGGTTTGTATTGAGCAAAGGGAGCTAAGTGGATGCTGTGGTCGGAATCACGCCGGCCAAGAGTTAAACATTCGAGAACCCCATCTCCCCTTTCTCTCTCTTCGCTGCTGATGGAACCCATGATTACGGGTATGGGAGGCAATGTCTAGCCACTACACTACCGAGCCTGTCGACTTTAGGAGACTGACGGCTAATTCGTAATCAGAGTTTTATTTTTAAAACATTGTTTTGCTTTGGCATCGTCACATGGTGCGGCCCGTTCTGTTAATTACGAAAATTATTTTCTATCAATTACGAAAAAAAAAAAGAATAATTAAATGATTAAATTCTTGAGTGACATGTTTCCTAAATGTTGCATTTCCTTACAGTAAGTTCCCATCAGCTCCAGGTTGATTCTCTATGCACTTTACACTCAGTAGTTTGTCACGGATTTCTGAACCACAAGTCAACATATAAGTACAGCTGACCGTTTTAGGAACTACATCGCTACCCCTCTATCAGTGCAAGAAAAAATAGAGCGAGAGCTCTTACCTTTCAGCTATGCTGACCGCTTGCATGACACAGCAAGTTTATGTGACGTGTTCTCATGTACACCAGCTTCTTGTCAATATGAATGACCATGACAGTGGTTCGACAATTTCATTAATTTGTGTGCGCTCATTTTTCTTATTCTAGCTCAAAGTGTTGCCTGGAGTTTGAACAAAAGATGTAATTTGCAACTGACAACCAAAACACGCACACACACACACACACACACACACGCACGCACACACACGCATGCACACACACACACACATATATATATATATATATATATATATATATATTTATATATATATATATATATATATATATATATATTTTTTTTTTTTTTTTTGCGTATCCTTTTACAGGACTTAGCTGTCAACAGCAGCATCTTTCAGCTGTCTGTTGATCTCTTGGCAAGATTACGCTCAATAGTTTGCTATTGCTTTCTGAGCGGCCGGCTCTGTTATCCCGCAAGTCACCAGCGGGGGTCGAACCGCTGCCAGCTCTCGCCAGCTTACGAGACTCTGCGTGATAAACGGGATTACGGAGAAAGTGTTGTAACCCCTCGGCCAGAAAGACCGGCTATATATATATATAGTCTGGTTAAGTCAAGTCTGGTTGAGTAAATTACTGTGAAACGGCAAAAAGTTGCCAACGAGCCCTTTCTGACGTAACTAGGGGTATTGAGATGCGGCTACGTTGACACTCTTTAGGAATTACACACTGATACACCGTGAACACAACTCGTCACCACCGAGTGATAGAATGGCATCATGTATTGTTTCTATGCGACACAATCACTGGGATATTCAAAGGTACATGTACACCCACGACATTTGTTTACACACTGATTGTAGTACGTCCTGCGATCCAGGCTATCTAATCAACTACAATGGTCTACACATACACTCTTCTACCCTACTTACAGTCCTGTTACATATGGTCGCATGGCGCCTACATTCACAGGCCGGCAACCTCTGCCCACGGCACACGACTCGACTCCGTGCTGTAACATGTCCACTCGCCTGGTCGCGGCAACGCTGTTCTCATCCATCGGTACACGCTTGAAATATCTATCGTACACTCAGTTACTTGCCGTCGACGATTCTCGGCGTTTCATCGCCACAGGTGATATTCAGTTCTCAGCCGACACACTTCTCTGCTTTCGTGATCTGTCCGTGATGGCTTCCCAACTCCGACTGACCCCCTTTGTCCGTGGCCCTTCTCGACCCTTCTTATCACGTGGCCTAATCCTTGTAATTCTATTGGCCCTTACGAATACCCGCTCCCCCGGTGTATTCTTTTCCTCTGATCGCCCATGACAATTTATCCTATCGTTTCACAGTAATTTACTCAACCTGACTTGACTTAACCAGACTCATGGCATAATAGATATATATATAAGACGATGTATGTCTGTATATATGTCCGTTCTTTATTCGTTCGCGAACGGTTCAGCCGACTGAGATGAAATTTTCCACGCGTCTTCTTCTCATTCCCGTGCAGCCAACTGTCATAGTTTGTTAGTGTACAATCAGCTATTTACTTACTAAAATTTAATATTTTAATATCTTATCATTTATATATATAGCGAGGGGACTTCTTTGTCTATAGTTATTTACAGGCATATGAGTTATAATAAATAATTTTATAATATTTAAGGTATTTTCAAAGTTTTCATAAAAATAATGCATCTATTTAAATAGTGAAAATTTTCTAACTCATCTTTTTATTTTTCTTCAATAGCACATAATTTTTTTTTTTTTTAACTTTCTCATATGTATGGCGCCTTACACCCACGTTGGGTATTTATGATGCCCAGGTTAAACATTTCCCCAACGAGTTACTTTTTATGCATTTTAATGCTTATTGTTCTTTTGTTGTCAAAGAATTGCTTCATAAGAGATGTTGAATGAAAGAATGTATGAGAGGAAATAGAGAAGAAGGGCAGAATGTAGGACGGGCCTGCGAAAGATTTTCGTTCGTTAAAAAACAAAAAGAAATTTTTTGTGAGAGAAAGTTAGTTGCATATCGTTTGCAGTCAATCCACCGCCCACCATTTATTGGCTGTTCGTGATATCTTGGTAAGTTTACTTTAGATAGATCTCTTCCAATCATATTTTCTACTATCAATCAATCTATTCTTCTATTATATCTATATTTTTAAAGGGAACGGGCCGAACATAGATAGATAGACAGACAGACAGACAGACAGACAGACAGACAGACAGACAGACAGACAGACAGACAGACAGACAGATAGATAGACAGATAGACAGATAGATAGATAGATAGATTGATAGATAGATAGATAGATAGATAGATAGATATATAGATAGATAGATAGATAGATAGATAGATAGATAGATAGATGCCCGCCAGGGCCTGGGCGGAGCCGGGCCGTGTCAGCTAGTATATATATATATATATATATATATATATATATATATATATATATATATATATATATATATATTACAGTCTTACAATGGGTTGTCATTAGTAACAGTGTGGACAAGAGTTATTATGTACAGACGACAGACACGGACAGTCACTGAGGACAGGTCAGGCATAAGTTAATCTGACAGTCACCGACGCGGTGACTTAAGGTCAGCGACTAGGCTGACGAGAGCGAGTGAACACCCACTCGTCTACAGGACGAATCATTGAGAGTTTAACACATCTCCGGGATAATGACGTGTGAGAAGTAAAATTTGGAAAAACGGAACACAGCCAAGCAGTGTGTGTTCAGATCTTCGACAGGACAGTACTCATTGTTAGGAACGAGACGAAGGGATCTAGGATTCTAGATATAGGAATCTAAGAAAATCTAAGAATCTCGATCTAGGAATCCAGGTGCGACGTAGAGACTAAACAGTTGTACGCGTGTGAGCCTGAGCATTTATAACTTGTAAATAAATAAGATATTTATTACGGGGCGTATTGTCCAGACGTCCAATTATAAAATTAAAATACATCTCTGTTTACTCTCACTCCCGGTGTTGGAGCTATGTACATAGCTACAATTGACCTTTAGCCTGTCGTATCGCTCTGCATACAACAGACAATTCGTCAGTAAGATGTATATAAATGTGAGGTTCATGATAATTTATATATGTCCTCATAATCCTACATTCATCATCACACACAGTCGACTCTACGCGCTATCGAGAGCAAGACGCCTAATCGCTTCAACAGGCCGCGTGTTAGAAAATTGCACGTGGCAAGAAAAACTCCACTAGACATCCGACGTTCAAAATGAGCAGGGTGGAAACCGCCAAGACTATCAAGATGACGCAAGAAGACAACGTGTCTGCTAGCCGCAGCACAACGCCAGAACCTGAGGAAACATTAAATGAAGCTACCACTTCTACACCAGATGAAGCCGCAACCGCAGCCCAATCGACGTCAGAAACTACAACTTTAACTGAAGCAAGCAGCAGCCGTGAAGTTTTCAACAGCACCAAGACGAAGCAGCCCAGTTTACCAAAGATCTCAACATCGGAGGAAACTACAACTGAGGACTTCACCGGCAAAATGCTGCTAAAACAGACACGCGTGGGAGAAGCCAAACTGTCGGTGCTACCAACATACAAGATAATCAAGCTGCTGGAAGACGAGCTGGGAAGAAACAGCATCTGCCAGCTACGCAAGACACCTGATGGAGTAGCGGTCTCCATCAACAAAAACCCAAAGACCACAGCACTTATGCAGAAAATCGCTCAAGGAAAGAAGGCCGACATCAAGCTTCACCACGGCATCACAATACAAGCAACCAGACACAGCATGATGAAACGATGGGTCATTAAACGAGTCAAGACCCAACTCACCAACGACCAGATCAGGGAGATGCTGACAAGGGAGAACAAGAAACTCAAGATCGCCAGTGCCGAGAGGATCATCGAAAAGAACAACATCCTCTATACAGTCGTCATAGTAACATCGGAGGACCGAGTGATCCCCCAGTACATCAGATGGGACAAGAGAGACCAAGTTCCAGAGCACTACATACCGAGAGTGCTGCAGTGCTCTAAGTGCAGAAGTTTTGGCACACCCGTGCCACCTGCAAGAGTGAGGTTGAGGTTTGCAGATATTGCTCTGGACCTCATTCATACAGTCAGTGCCAGCATGCAAAGGTCGACAAGGACTTCAGGAGGCCTAACACTAACAGAAAATGCACCAACTGCCTCGGCAACCACGGCGCGAGGTACCTCGGCTGCCCCTGCCACCAAGACAGCAAGGAAGCCATGAAGATCGCCATCAAAACTAACCTGCCCTATAAAGAGGCTAGGGGGCAGTACGAGGCCACCAATCGACTCACCAAAGTGACAAAGCTCAACTGGAAGGCCAACTGAAGGACCTGCGATCAAAGTTCACCAGCATAGAGGAGGAAAAAAGCAAAACGCAAGAAACTCAGATAACAGCTGCTCAGCGCATCCTGGACGAGGCGAGGCAAGTTCAGCAGAAGATTGAGCGGGATGTCGCTCGAATGGCTGCTATACAAGCTGAGACATAACAAAGGCTACCAAGCAGGGAGGAGGAAAAACACAAGAAGCAAGAAACACAGATAACGTCCGTTCAGCGCATTCTCGACGAAATGAAGCAAGTGCAGTAAAAGATAGAACAGGATGTCGCTCGAATGGCTGCTATAAAGACTGAGACGGATGAACAGCTATTTAAAATACAAGATGTGAAACGAAAGACCGAAGACACTTTTGATAAGATACTCGACCTGCTCAAGACCCAGACAGCCACACCCGAACCAGAGGATACAAGAGCACAGACAAAGAAGCAACAGAGGAAGGACGATATCGTTCACCACCAAGATCCGTCTGGCGAACGCCGAGAAGTTCCGAAGGCAACTCACGACGGGGAAATAGGAGGAACACCAGGAGAGACGGCAACTGGTAAAACTCCCTGAAGGAAACACCATATGACGGGATGGGTACCCAATTACTCCAGGCCTCAACAAGTGCGCGACTCTGTCCAGACATGAAAAACCTTATCAAGAAAGTAACGGACGCAATATACCCATCAGAAGTCGGGAAGCTGACAACAAGCAGCCCAAAGTACGAAAGACAAACTTCAAGCTACACCATAAACACCCCTACATAGCTAAGTCGAAAATTCGAAGGCTGAAAGGGGGTACTCGTGCCAGAAATTGGAATTGGAGTTGGAATATATATATAAGACAAGCTGCAGAAGCTGCCGGATGAGAAAAGCAATGATCTTACTGTCAATCTTTCGGATCTTCGACCATTTCTTATGGCCTGATCTTCCCTGCCATGACATTTAATCTTTATATTGCATTTCCTTGTACTAGTGATATATATATATATATATATATATATATATATATATATATATATATATATATATATATATATATATATATATATAGTCAGGTCTTAGTCAGATATGACTGAGCTACCGTATAACAGTAGACGGTACTACCTGGTTTCTGTTAGCGCCGAACGTTGGGCGGCGCTTACCAAACCCGATACCCCACATTGTGCCAACGGCTTCGGGCGGAAGAGCGCAATTGGGAGGGTACAAGCTTTACCCTGGTGCGAGGATATGCAAGCAAAAGACAAAATTGTCATGGCAGGGCAGACCAGGCCCTAAGCCTTGGTTGGCGACTGGTCTAGGATCGAAGCTCCGACAGGCGGACAGTTAGAGCATTGCTTTGCTGATCCGGCAGCTTCTGCAGCTTGTCTTGTTCCAGATGTAGGGGTGTTACCTTTCCTCTGGAGTGAACTAGGCAGGCCGAGAGAGGGATCATGCTGCATGGGCAACACATGATCTCTATATTTTAGCCCAGGCTTTGTGCTATGGAGAGGCAATAACTCCATCCCTGGTCTTAACTGGTCTCGGAATCAAAGCGAGAGGCAACTGTTACGGGTTATAAGTCCTTGTCAGTTGGCGTAGACATGGGGCGCCACGCGTTGCCTCTGACGGTGGGAGACACCTATAGGTGTCACTGATCAGCTTCCGCCCGCCTCAAGCTGGGCAGCCCCCAGCCAATTGGGTGCTGATCCGCCACAGCCTGCCTGCTTCAATGGGTGCTTGGGGCTAGGACAAAATCTGAATCGCAGGCTGTAAAACCAATGCACCAGGTACAAACAAAAATATAAATAGAAACCTCAAGCTACGGCTTGCAACCTGGAACGTGAGAACCATGTGTCCAGGATTTTCCACTGACTTGACCAATATTGACGATGTGAGAAAAACGGCTGTGATTGATGCCGAACTCAATCGTCTTAACATTGATATTGCTGGCCTGCAGGAGACTCGCCTCGCTGAGGAAGGGTCACTCAGGGAAAACAACTACACCTTTTTCTGGAAGGGTAAAGGGCAGGCAGAAAAAAGGCAACACGGTGTGGGCTTTGCAGTGAAGAATTCGCTACTGGGAATGATTGAAATTCCAGCAGGAGGAAATGAAAGACTATTATCCCTGCGCTTGGCAACCTCTTGTGGGTTTGCCACCATTATTACTGCATATGCACCGACACTCGATTCCTCTGATGATGTGAAGGATTTGTTCTATGAGGAGTTAGACTCTGTGATCAAGGCAGTTCCAAAATCCTACTACATTTATATGCTCGGTGATTTCAATGCTCGTGTGGGCAAGGACTCGAGTTCATGGCCAGTGTGCCTTGGAAAATACAACATCGGTCGCATGAATGAAAATGGGCAAAGGCTGCTGGAGCATTGCACCAGTAATGACCTATGTATAAACTCTTTTTTTAAAACAAAAGAGATGCATAAGGTCACATGGAAACATCCAAGATCCGGCCATTGGCACCAGCTGGACTTCATCATCACACGGAGACAACATCTGAACCATATATCATTGACTCGTAGTTACCACAGTGCTGACTGTGATACGGATCATTCTTTGGTTGTTGCAAGGGTTAGACTGAGACCAAAGAGAATCTACACAGCTAAACACAAATCTAGCCCCAGGATTAATATTATTAACACTCATGATCCTGAAAAGTGCTTTCAGTTTCAACAGCAACTTGAAGACGCTTTCACTGATACACCAGAAAATTGTACAGTAAATGAAAAGTGGGGTCAAATTAAGGAAACTCTTTATAAAACTGCCGTAGGGGTTTATGGCACTGTGGATCATAAGAGGCAGGACTGGTTTGTGGCCAACAGCGAGACTCTGCAGCCCTTGATTGATAAGAAGAAGAAAGCTCTCTTAAGAAACAAGGAAAGACCAACGCGTAACACTCTGAGTGAGCTAAGGCAAGCTAGGAAGGATGTGCAAAAGGCTGCCAGGCAGTGTGCAAATGATTATTGGATCAAGTTATGTGAGTCCACTCAAATCGCAAGTGATAAGGGAGACATAAGAAGCATGTATGAAGGAATAAAGAAAGCCTGTGGTCCAGTGATCAAAAGAAGTGCACCATTGAAAACCTTGACTGGAGAAGTCATCACTGATAAGAAACAGCAGATGGACAGATGGGTAGAGCACTAATTGGAGCTTTACTCAAGTGAGACCAAACTAGCGGATAATGCCCTCAACGCCATAGAGGCTCTACCAACTCTTGACCACCTGGACACACTTCCCACCATAACAGAAGTTAAGTGTGCTATAAATGAACTTGCATCTGGCAAGGCTCCAGGTAAGGATGGGATTCCAATAGAGGTTATCAGGAGTGGGCAAGACACACTCACTATACAGATCCACCAGCTAATAGAGCTATGCTGGCGTGAAGGACAAGTCCCACAGGATTTCAAAGATTCAAGTATCATAACACTGTACAAGAACAAGGGCGATCGGAGCGACTGCAACAACTATAGGGGTATCTCACTTCTGTGTATTGTTGGAAAAGTATTTGCCAGAATTGTTCTGCGCAGACTTCAAGTCCTAGGAGATCAAGTCTACCCCGAATCACAGTGTGGCTTTCGACAGAACCGGTCTACCACTGATATGATATTCTCATTGCGACAAATGCATGAAAAATGCCGTGAACAGAATCAACCACTGTTTATTGCCTTCATCGACCTCACAAAGGCATTTGATTTGGTCAGTCGTGAGGGTCTGTTCAAGGCACTAAAGAAGATTGGCTGCCCACCAACTCTTCTGTCCATTGTGGAATCGTTCCACACAGGCATGAAGGATATAATCAAGTTTGATGGTGCAACTTCTGAAGAATTTGAAATCAAGAGTGGAGTTAAGCAAGGTTGTGTACTAGCTCCCACCCTCTTTGGAATATACTTTTCACTTCTACTGAAATATGCATTTCGTGATCAGGATGGTGGTATATACATTCACTCACGCTCAGATGGCGGCCTCTACAATGCTCAGAGATTGAAGGCTAAGACCAAAATTAGGAGGGTACTGATCAGAGAGTTGCTTTTTGCAGATGATGCTGCAGTTACGACCCACTCTGAGGAAGAATTGCAATGTCTACTATCTGCATTCTCCAATGCTTGTTCTGAATTTGGTTTAACAATTAGCAAAAAGAAGACACAGATTATGTCACAAGGTGCACATGGGGTACCATCAATCTTTATTGACGACGCCGAACTAGAGATAGTAGACCATTTTACATATCTAGGATCGGTGGTAAATAGCAAATTATCCCTAGATCAGGAAATCAACATCCGGATTGGTAAGGCAGCAACAACAATGAACAGGTTAAGAAAAAGAGTCTGGGAGAACAGGAAGCTTACTGCCAAAACAAAAGTCCTTGTCTATCAAGCCTGTGTCCTAAGTACTCTTCTCTATGGCAGTGAAACCTGGACAACTTACTCACACCAAGAGAACAATTTAAACAGCTTTCATATGCGGTGTCTGCGAAGAATTCTTGGTATTAAGTGGCAAGACAAAATCACAAATACTGAAGTATTGGAAAGATCAGGTTGTGTGACAGTTTATTCCATGCTCAGTCTTCGTAGACTTAGATGGATAGGACATCTTAGGCGGATGGATGATGGTAGAATACCAAAGGATATCTTTTTTGGTGAATTACAGATGGATAAGAGATCTCAGGGTCGGCCTCTACTACGATACAAAGATGTGTGTAAGCGGGACATGATTGATACAGGCATTGATAATGCACATTGGGAGCAAGTCGCCGCTGAACGTGTTGCATGGAGGGCAAATATCAGAAATGGAATAAAGTCAAAGGAGAAAATTATTGCAGAAAAGTCACACACCAAGCGTTTGAGACGTAAGATGGTGCATGATGGTGGAAATGACCACGTGTTCACATGCACCCACTGTGAACGGACATTTACAGCGCAAATTGGCCTTATCAGTCACACTCGCTACCGCCATAGTTAAAAGTTATTATGCCTTTTTAAAGCACAAACTATCGTCTGTCAAGACGGCAAGGTGCCAATGTCATATATATATATATATATATATATATATATATATATATATATATATATATATATATATATATATATATATATATATATATATATATATATGGATGTGTGTCTGTGTGTTACAGGGAAACTTGCATGCTTTATACGAAAGGTGTTACGACTGAGCTAAACCATGCCTTTGTGGCCACCATTGTTGCTCACGAACTTGCACATATGGTAATAATTGTTTACTCATCTTCTGTTGTCCTGTTCTTTCATTCGCTTTCCATTTTACTGTTGTGATAGATCAGTTCTATTTCTGCATGCTGTTTTGTGCTTTCAAAGTGTGTATTTTCCGTCTGTCTATGTGCTTCCTGATGCAAAATTTTGATTTTCGAGTCTTAGCAATAAATGAGTTGAGTCAAGAGCAGACAGCACAACACTAGGGACATTCCCATACGTGCTACGTCATCATTAACAGCCAGCGAAGATCCCCATTACTAGTGGTACCAGCTGCAGTGTCATTATGCGTTCGTCTGGCCATTCTTTGGAGTATTGAGTCTCGGTCAGATCATCTGGTCACTCCCTGTCGAACCATTCTCTCAAGGCTATGATGATGTGTGTGTTCCTACACACTATTCACCTGATCCCTGAGCAAGCCTGTTTCATCGTGATACCCACCTAGCGGTGCAGACCCAGCCAAACTGTCCCCCTGTTCGTTTCCCAAAACTCCATAATATCCTGGTGTGAACGAGCCAATAAATTCTCTCAATCTTTCATGTTTTTATTAAAGCATTCCGTCCTGAACAAAGCGTGCTTGATTTCACCTTGCTCAGCTCGGTCTGCGAGTCCGCTGCAGTCAAGACACGTATGTGCTGTTTGTCCTCGAATCATCGCGTAATTGTTTTACAATACAATTTCCGTGTTCAGTTGGACTGAAGTTTCTTATTGCGCAACGGAGCTTGGGATTAGGGACACAAATACCATGGAGAACCACTTAGCGGGCTGTTACCAAAATATATATCTCTGCAGTAACTACAGCAACAAACAGATTTCCACAGAATATGCAGCAACAAATAGATCTTCATGGAAACTTCAGCAACAAATAGATATCCATAGAAATTGCAGCAACAGAAAGATCGTCATAGAAAATTCAACAACAAATAGATCTCCACAGAATATGCAGCAACAAATAGATCTTCATGGAATTTTCAGCAACATATAGATATCCACAGAAACTGCAGAAACAAATAGATTTTCATAAGAACTTCAGCAACACATAGATCTTCAAATATACATATTTAAATATGATCTTAAACATAGATATTCATTGAAACTGCAGCAACAAATATATTTGCACGGAAACTGCAGTAACAAATAGATCTTCACAGAAACTGCAGCAAAAAAAAAACAAAAAAACATCTTCTTAGAAACGGCAGCAACAAAAATGTTCATACGAATTGCAGCAATAATTAGATGTTCACAAAACATGCAGACACAAATAGATCTCTACATAAACTGCAGCAACAATTAGATGTTCACTAAACATGCAGACACAAATAGATCTCTACATAAACTGCAGCAACAATTAGATGTTCACTAAACATGCAGACACAAATAGATCTCTACATAAACTGCAGCAACAAATAGATCTCTACATAAATTGCAGCAGCAAATAGACCTCCACATAAACTGCAGCAACACGTATATTTCCACACAAACTGCAGCAACACATACATCTCCACATTAACTTCAGCAACAGATAGATGTCCACATACATTTGCTGATGTTTGCACATCAGAATCACACTGTCTCAGATGTTACATGAACTGTCTCAGATATGACAGGAATTGTCTCGGATGTGACAGAACTGTCTCAGATATGAAAGGAGCTGTCTCAGATATGACAGTAACTGTCTCTGATATGATGGGAACTGTCTCAGATATGACAGGAACTGTCTCAGATATGACAGTAGCTGTCTCAGATATGATGGGAATTGTCTCATATATGATAGGAACAATCTCAGATATGATATGAACTGTCACCGGATACATGTCCCAGATATGACAGGAACTGCCATAATCTACCAGATATGCAGATGTTTTATTGTAATACCTCAACGATGCCACTGCTAAAAAAAATCACAGCCAAACATATTATCCCATCTCCCCCATTATCCCACCAGCCAGAAACACATCACAAACAAACATATTATCCCATCTCTCCCATTATCCCACCAGCCAGAAACACATCACAAACAAACATATTATCCCATCTCCC
The DNA here is from genome assembly GCA_963921405.1 of Cepaea hortensis. NCBI lineage: Eukaryota > Metazoa > Mollusca > Gastropoda > Stylommatophora > Helicidae > Cepaea > Cepaea hortensis. The sequence goes on along the minus strand of OY992888.1, from coordinate 6,785,567 downwards.
CCATTATCCCACCAGCCAGAAACACATCACAAACAAACATATTATCCCATCTCCCCCATTATCCCACCAGCCAGAAACACATCACAAACAAACATATTATCCCATCTCCCCCATTATCCCACCAGCCAGAAACACATCACAAACAAACATATTATCCCATCTCCCCCATTATCCCACCAGCCAGAAACACATCACAAACAAACATATTATCCCATCTCTCCCATTATCCCACCAGCCAGAAACACATCACAAACAAACATATTATCCCATCTCCCCCATTATCCCACCAGCCAGAAACACATCACAAACAAACATATTATCCCATCTCCCCCATTATCCCACCAGCCAGAAACACATCACAAACAAACATATTATCCCATCTCCCCCATTATCCCACCAGCCAGAAACACATCACAAACAAACATATTATCCCATCTCTCCCATTATCCCACCAGCCAGAAAACATCACAAACAAACATATTATCCCATCTCTCCCATTATCCCACCAGCCAGAAACACATCACAAACAAACATATTATCCCATCTCCCCCATTATCCCACCAGCCAGAAACACATCACAAACAAACATATTATCCCATCTCTCTCACCATTCACCAACCAGAAACAATTCACATGCAAACATATGAGGGACTTTCATTTGAAACCCGTTCCAATGGCTTTATTACAAAAGCATGAAGGAACGAACGAACGAGCGAACGAACAAACAGACTTTATTTTCAAAGGGTAACAAATTGGGCACGCAGGCCCGTCTTACATTCGGCCCTTCCAATCATTCATCTTTCTTTCATCAACAGTGCATAGGAAAAAAACATTGTCACATTAATTTTGTAAACATAAACAATGCATATTACTATGTTATGAGACACATCCACCACCCACCCACACATCCCCCATTCACTCCAACTTCCCCACCCAACCACACACACATACAATACATTCCCCCACCCATCCACCACATCCCTACACCTACACATCTCCCCACCCACACACACCTCTCACCCACCACACATCCCATCCACCCACACCCCAAGCACACATACATTCAATAACCCACACATCCCCCACCTACACACATCTCCCCACCCACTCACATATCCTCTACCCGTCCCATTTCCCACCAACAATCACTCACCCAATATCCTCCTCCACCCACACACCTCCAACCACCCAACCAAACACACATTCCTCAGCCACACACATGTCTCCCCGTCAACTCACATATTCCGCACCTACCCACACACAAATTCCGCACTCACCCAATAATCTCCCATCTACCCCAGCACACTCACAGATCCCGAGCCCGCACCTACAAACATCCCCCACCATCTCCTAACCTGCACACACTCACCCACCCACATATCCTCTACCCACCCACACATCCTCTACCCACCCATCCCCCAACCAAACATCCCTTAACCACACACCCTTACTCATATACAATCACCCACCCACACATCCTCTACCCAACCACACATCATCCACCCAACCACACATCCTCCATCCACCCATTCCCCCAGCCACACATCCCTTAACCACACACCCCTACCCATATACACACACATCCCCACCCACGCACAATTTCCACACCCATACAAACATCCCTCACATACATCCCCACCCACCAACACATTCCCCATTCACAAACACACACCTCCCATCCACGCACACACAACTCATACATTCATCCCCTCACACATCCCTAGACACACGTACTTATCCCTCAACCACTAACACCCACACATCCCTTACCCACTCATCAACACATACATCTCCTATCTACCCACCCACACTCACACATCCCAACCACCCATCTAAGCACACATCCCCCACCCTCACACACATCCTTCACCCACCCACAAATCCAACCACACCTTCACCCACCCACACAAACATCATTTAACCACACCCAGCTCCCCTCCCACACAATACCATACCCACACACATCCCAAAGACACATCCCTCACCCACACACACATCTATCCACACATCTCCTACCCATCCACACATCCCCCAACTACAATCACCCTCACTACCCACACATACATCCTTCATTCAGCCACACACACCCCCACCCAGCCAGACATATCCCCCACACACACATCTCCAAATCCATCACCCACACCCATCACGCACCCCTCCCCCAACCCACACACCCCCACACACATTCACCCACACATCTCTCACCCACACACACTCCCCACCCATCCACCCAAACATCCCAAACCCATACACATCCCTCACCCACCCCACATCCCCAAACCCACAACCACCCCCACCTGCACACATCTCCCACCCACCACATATCCCCACACCCACATCTCCCCACCCATACATGTACCCCCACCCATCCCATAACCCACCATCAATCATCCACCAACATATCCTCCTCCACCCACTCACCCACAACCACCTACACAAACACACATCCCCACCCACAAACACATCTCCCAATACACACATACATCTCGCACGCACCCACACACAATCCCCCACCCACCCACACACAATCCCCCACCCACCCACACAAACCCACCCCTCCCACCCACACATCATGAGCCCACCCACACACATCACGAATCCACCCACACACACATCCCCCAAACCCCCAACCTACTATTATGATCAAACTCCCACACTTTACACACATATACAGTGACGATTGTCGTGAGCATTGTCGCAAAATTGTAAAGAAAATGGAGAAAAATTGTACATATACATTTTGTAACTTAAAAATTAGTTATGCAATTCAACTCTCTCTCCCTCTCTCTCTCTCTCTCTCTCTCTCTCTCTCTCTCGCTCTCTCTCTCTCTCTCTCTCTCGCTCTCTCTCTCTCTCTCTCTCTCTCTCTCTCTCTCTCTCTCACTAACGCTCTCACTCACATTACAGTAATGTTATATTATACATGATAAAATCAAGTGTCATACATACAAAATGATAATGTGAAAGATGAAAATACACAAAAAATATGGAATGGCATGTTACAGGACATGCGAGCACTGAATTCTCTCTCTCTCTCTCTCTCTCTCTCTCTCTCTCTCTCTCTCTCTCTCTCTCTCTCTCTCTCTCTCTTACACAGGCACACACACATTCCCCCCACACACACACATATCCCTCACATACACACCCATACATACATCCTCACATCTAGACAAATACTTGATGCCTCACATGATCACTGAAGCTAATAAGAACAAACTCCCACACTTTACACACAATTGAGACACTGACGATTGTCGTGAGAATTCTCGCAATTGCAAGAAGTGGAGAAAAAATTTTACATATACATTATGTAGCGTAAAAATTAGTGATGCAATTCAACTCTTTTTTTTTTCTCCCCTCTCTCTCTCTCTCTCTCTCTCTCTCTCTCTCTCTCTCTCTCTCTCTCTCTCTCTCTCTCTCTCTCTTGTGCTCTCTTTACATACACACACTCTCACACTCATTCACTCTCTCTCTCTTACTTACACTCACTAACTCTCTCACTTGCTTTACAGTAATTTACATGAATTCATTTTATGCATGTTAAAATCAAGTGCATCAAAATGATAATATGAAAAAAAAATGAGAATACACAAAACATATGGATCAGCATGTTAGATGACATGCGTGCGCTCAACTCTCTCTCTCTCTCTCTCTCTCTCTCTCTCTCTCTCTCTCTCTCTCTCTCTCCTCTCTCACACACATGTACATACACACACCCACACACATCATACCCACGCTATACACACACCTGCACACATCCATATACTTACTCACACGTACTCACATAACACCCGAATATACACTCCCTCGCATACACTGCATGCATGCACACTTACACATACAAAGATATACAATACATACACGAGCACACACACACAGACTCATCCATACACACAAACACACACGCACATGCATATAAACGCATATAAACACATGAACGCACACTGTAACACACGTACAGACATACACACAGAGTCACACACAGATACACACATGTACACACATATACACCCATACACACATTCAGACATGCACACACATACATCACACTTTCTCATGGACCATGAACAGATGAACAGGTGTGGTAGAACTAAACAAAGCATTCAGTTTGAATGAATTATGTCGCCGTAGGCATTCAGGCAAGCATCCAATTGCTTAGGTAGGCGGCGAATGCCGTCCGCAAAAAAGGATGGTGGTTGCTCAGTGGACCAAGTGTTTACCGCGTTCATTACGTCTGCATCTGTGTGAAATCGTTGCCCCTTGAGAGCTTTTCTTTCGACGTCCGAAAAAATGAATATCACATGGTGACAAATCAGGACTATAGGCTGGATGTTGCAGAATTTCCCACTTCTTCCTTGCTAATGCTTCCTGCACAATCTTTGCGACATGCGGACGAGCATTATCGTTAAAAGAAATCCCACCACGAGAAAGCATGCAGAGTCGTTTATTCTTGATCGCTGTTTGCCGCTTGTCTGTTTGCAAGTAGTGGATAGAGTTGATGTTGACACCAGGTTCTTTAAAGTCAGCCAAAAATAGCCCTTCATGGTCAAAAAATCCGCTCAGCATAAACTTCCAGCGGAAACCTTAACTTGAATTGTTTGGCTTCTGGTGATCCAGCACGCTTCCATTAAATGCTCTCTCTTTTGCTGCTCGGCTCAAAGTGGTGACACCATGATTCATCGCCTGCCACAATGCGGAAGAGAAATGCATCACCCTCCACTCTGTAACGCAGCAAGTGGTTCAAACACCATCCCATGCGTTCCTCTTTTTGGTGGTCGGTCATCATCCGTGGTACCCACTGTGAACACACCTTCCGATATTACAGTTTCTTACGAACGACGTTTTGAATTGTCCCAATTGACACATCAAATTTTTTCGCTAGCGAACGTATGCTTCGGCAACTGTTCATCTGTACTGCTGCATCAATTTTGGCGATGGTTTTTTTCTGTTGCAACAATATGCGCTTAACCTAGCCGTCAAAGATCTGTCGTGATCTAACGTCCTTTCTGAAACATTCGTGCCCAGTCGGTCACTGTCGTCTTCGACGCCCATTTGTTACCGTAAGCTGTCTGCATTCTTCGACGAATGTCCACTAGTAGACATCCTTGAAATGAAAGAAACTGAATCACCGCTCTTTGAGCTTCTTTGGACGGATTTTGGATCAACCCGGCCATTTTCTCAACGGTCAGAAACAGAACCAATGCATCATGGGACGATAAGCATGTGCTCTTTTATTCATTGGTCAGTACTTATCACATGACTATGACATGACATGTTTAACGTACGTAATTACGCGTGGTGCACCACGAACGGATTTCATATGAACGCCCCATCTCTCCCATCATTCAACACACAAGAAACAACATCACAGCCAATCAGAAACAAATAACAATCAAACATTATCCCATCAATCTTATTTTTTCATTACCTTATCCACTGTATTCTGGTGCTTTCCTGCAGTGGGCCGGAAACATTGTTACCCCATTATGGTGGGATGACATCTGGCTGAACGAAGCATTTGCAACCTACTTTGAGAATGCACCAAAGAAAGCAGTACTACCTGAATGGATTACGGTATGTCACTTGTTCTTCACAGACGTCATCATTATGGAGAAATATGTTTGCGTGTGTATCCATCATCATCATTGGCACCTTTCCGTCTTGACAGACGATAGTTTGGTACATTGTGCTTCAAAAAGGCTTAATAACTACGATCCATGGCGGTGGCGAGTGTGGCTGGTAAGGCCAATTCTTGCTGCAAATGTTTGCCCACAGTAGATGCATGTGAAAACATGGTCATTTCCACCATTTTATTATGCGTGTGTATCCGTACATGTAATAATGTATGCTGCATCATTCTGTGTTGCCTCTACATGTTCTTATATTTTTTTTGGAGAAAATAGACCAAAATTATGTTCTCAAATCTGTCGGAGTGAGTAGTCCACATCTACGTTCTCAAATCTGCCTATGAGACTAGTCTAAATCTATGTTCTCACATCTCCAAGATAGAATAGTCAAACGCTTTGGTTTTTCATTTGGAGAGAATATTCCAAATCGGTGTCTCACCTCCGTCGGAGAGAATAGTCCAAATTATTATTTTCACATCTGTCGGAGAGAAGAATCCAAATCTAGGTTTTCACAATCTGTCGGAGAGACTAGTCCAAATCTATATACTCACATCTGTTGGAGATAATAGTTCAGATCTATGTTCTCTCGTCTACAAGAGAGACTTGTCAAACCCTACACAACAGCTCCAAACTAACACATCGGAATTTGGCCTGTTAAAGCAGAAACATATTGCAACCATCGGGAAAAGCTAAGACAATAGCAATCTGTCAGTCCTTTATGTGTTATCGGTACATCTGGATCGTGAAGTCGAACGCTGTGGGAGTGTAAATAGTTGGTTTGTGGGCAGCATGTGTCTATGTAAAACCGTAAGTTTGAAATGATTAATTTAATAGTTCGGACTCTCGTTCGGGAGACCCGGGTTCGATCCCTCGGTAAGTTGTGGGATTTTTTTCTGTCGGGGGCAAAAAGAAAATCCTAACCTGCACAGTTCGCGGCGACTGCACTATCCAGGCGGCCCTAATTCCTCATGCTCAAAGACCCCTCTGCCATACACCGAAAGGTACTATACTGGCAGTAAATGACAGTTTGACAGTTTGACAGTTTTTGTTTTAAATTCCAGCCCCGCGCCAAGATACCGTTAATAATTTATGTTATTGAGTATGGCTTGGAGCTGCTGACAGTATCACAGAGCCAGCTTGAAAAGTTAGAGCGCATACATAATGCTGCAATGTGGGTAATCTGGGGGAGCACAAAGTTCACACCAATTATATGCATGAGGCATATCCTGGCACTACCAACAATGACGGATAGGCATAGGGTCCTTCAAGCCAAATGGTACCTGAGAGTTGCTGCAGATAGGGATTACCCGCTGCATGCAGACCTGGAAATGGTAAGGGTCATAGACTAAGACCAGGTAGGTACTGGAAGGCACAGGCATAATTATCTATACGTCAGGTGTGTGATCTAGAGACCATCAATCGTGAAAATGAGTGGGTTGAAGTTCCGGCAGACATGACGGACTGGCACAATGTAATAATAACACTGGGTCGCGCGTGCAGAGAATGGGCAGCGGGCTGCACTGAGCTTGAAGTGCAACAGCTGATCCAGAGCAACACACATCAAGGTGACATAGTCATCTACACCGAAGAGTCACTGGGGAGAAACAGACGTTGTGGTTGGGGCTGTCGTATGCGGGGGTGCGGTGGAATGAACAGGCTGATAGGCTAGCAGGGAATGCACCTCTTGGTGGTAGATTGCCCATGGACAAGGGGGAGGTGGTCTTGTGCTTGTGGGACCAGGTGGAGAAGGAGGGGGAATAGTTTGAGAACCCGTATGTGGAAAGAATGAGATTGCGGAGGATCGGCAGGGGTTCTGGAAGAATCTCAAAATTCAGAGGGAAGACCAGGATAATTTTCAAGCAGATAGCGGTGGGAACGATTAGTAGTGTGACTCTTCGCTGGTTGTTGAACGTAGTCTAAATCTATGTTCTCACAACTGTTGTAGAGAAAAGTTCTAATCTCTGTTCTCACACATGTCGGAGAGGCTAATCCAAATCTCACAGCTGTCGGAGAGACTAATCCACCTCTATGTTCTCACATCTGTGGGAGACCTGAGTGGTTAATTGGGAAGTTGTGTACAATGAGATAAACCCACGTTTAGAATAAATAATTAAATAAACTCTCGTGTATGTGTGTGTGTATGTATGTGTGTTTGTAAGTGTCTGCGTGTGTACGTGTGTATGTGTGTATGTATGTGTGTGTGTGTGTGTGTATGTGTGTATGTATGTGTGTTTGTAAGTGTCTGCGTGTGTACGTGTGCATGTGTGTATGTATGTGAGTATGTGTGTATGTATGTGTGTGTGTGTGTGTGTGTGTATGTGTGTGTGTGTATGTATGTGTGTGTGTATGTATGTGTGTGTGTGTGTGTGTGTGTGTGTGTGTGTGTGTGTGCGCGCGCGCTCCAGTAATTAAGACATATTTGTATGTTTTACCTTGTTTCAGACTGAATATTTTGCTAGTGAAATTACATTTTACGCTTTTACGATGGATGATAAAGTGGACTCAAGACCTTTGCATACCAACGCAGAAAAGCCAGCTGACATCGAAGCCAGTTTATCATATATTATATACGTGAAAGTAAGAACGCTAAAACTTAACCCACTACGACATGAAGCTATCGGGGTTATCCAATATAATCACCATCATCGTCATCTTCCACATTTTCGTCAAGCATTGTGTTGAGGAAAAATTCGTGTTCCAGCGTCAATTGAATGGCACTGCGTCGTTTCAATCCGTGTGGTTGTGAGATGTCTTTGATGTCTTCAATCCATTTTTCTTCTCGGGCGTACTCTTGCTCTCGTATCAGATCTTCTTTATTGTCGCGCCAATGCTGGTAGTTGATGGCGTTGCATTCTAATGTGATGGCTAAACCATTTGATCTTCTGCTCTTCAGTATATGTGACACAAGATGGTTATCCCACTGTCTCTCTGATAATATCATTTCTTACTTGGTCTACAATAGTTCAGTTGGAATCTCTCCTCATGCATATCACCTCGCAGGTGTTGATTTTGAATAAGTATGATTTTGATGACGCAATAAAGACCTGCATTATGTCTTTGTTGACTACACTTCAACATCATGAATGTGCTTGCAGATCTTCACATTGATAAGAAAACATCCATCCATCATGTGTCATGCCGGTAAGCGTGGGCGGTCATGTTCTGCCATCTCACTCGATCACCAGAGTCGTGGATCAGTTCCGTGTTTCTGTCTCGACCATGCCACAAGGCCAAGCCATCCAGATACTTGCCTCTAGGTCTTCCCCTTGGTCTGTTCCCCTCGATCTTACCAGTTGTCACCAAGTTCTCCAAATCATTTCTTCTCAAAACATGCCCAAAAAATTGTGACTATCTACGTCTAATGCCTCTAATCAGTTTACGATCTTCATGTGTTTCTTGAAGGACTTGTTCATTGGTCTTTCTGGCTGTCCATGGTATTCTTTGCATTTTCCTCAGAAACCACATTTCTACAGCCATCAGATGTTTTTCAGCTTGACTGCTCATTGTCCAAGCTTCACATCCATATAAAAGTACAGGTTCTATGTAGCATCTCAACACCCTTTTTCTCGTTTCAATTGACATCTTTTTATTGGTCAGTATGTTTTTCATCTTGATAAAGGCTACTTTTGCCATGGCGTTTCTTGTTATAATCTCTTCAAGGCATCTCCCATCAGATGTTACTGTTCCGAGATAATTGTACCGATTCACTTGTTGAAGAATATTCCCATTTACTTGTATATTACTTTGTGGTATTTCGTTCTTCCTAGTGACGACCATAATCTGTGTCTTTTTACAATTTAATTCTAACCCTAGTTGTTCACTGTGTGTAACAATCGCATCTTCTAAATTTTGCAGGTCCTGTTCATTGTCTGCAATCAAGACTGTATCATCTGCATATCTAATGTTATTGATGCATCGTCCCCCAATGTTGATTCCTTCCATATCTTCAATATTTCTGAAAATATTTTCACTGTACAGGGAAAACAGATCTGGAGACATTACACATCCCTGTCTCAAACCTCTCTTAATAGGCTGATATTGGCTTACTTCATTATCAACTCTTATGGCAGCCTGTTGTTTCCAATATATGTTTTTTACAAGTCTAAGGTCTTTCCCATCAATTTGTAGATTTTCAAGCATCCTTGTCATGTTGACATGTCTCACTTTATCGAAAGCCTTTGTGCTTTCAATAAAGCAAAGGTGTAGATCTTTGTTTACTTCTATAGAACGTTCGATTACGTTTCTCAGTATATACACAGCATTTACTGTACCCTTGCTTTCTACAAACCCATATTGTTCTTCTCCTATTTCAGGTTGTATTTTCCTCGTAACTCTTTGCATGATAATTCTTAGCAAAATCTTCGTGATGTGACTCATTATACTAATTGTTCGATGTTGATCACATTCCAAGGCTCCTGATTTCTTTGGTATTGCAATAAATACAGAATTACATAACTCATGAGGTATATTTCCAGTATCATATATTGTATTAAGCAGACTGGTAACTTTATCTATTCCATATTCTTCTAAAGAATTGATCATTTGGTTAATCATATCAAACACATTGATAGAGATTAATAATTAAGTTGGTCAATATCAGCCTATTAAGAGGGGTGTCTAATGAGCACGGCAAGGCACGTAGAGCGCCCTGGTCATCCACTGCACCTGTATTCGTCTCCAATCGTCTCGACTTGTCTTGCCACTGGACTCAGATGGACTCAGGCGAGAGAGTGAGGTCGACGAATTGCGCAACTCTTCCTCACTTTAATCCAAGTCATAGCGCAAGTCATTCTTCATCCAACGTCACATATCACCTTCAAGCCCTGTGGCGATGGGCGAGCGGCAAAGCGGCAGGCGTGGGTACGCTGGCAGCCGTAGTCACAGACCTGCACACAGGCGGCTCAGGCCATATGGTCGTCTTCTACTGACCGGAGCAGCAGTGGGATTCGGCAGCCCCCTGAGCGACTGAGCAGCCCTCTATAGGAACACACTGCTCACCTCCATAGCATGAGGAAGGGGCTAGAAAAGGTGCCCTAAACATTGTCTGCTTCATCACTACCTAACCAGCTAGCCGCGGTTGGTGGGTACCCTAACTGCGGTCGACATACAAAAAAAGATAAAACAAGCAAAGCTAAAAGAGTAAACCATATTCCCTTAACAATTGGAACTTGGAATGTACGCACCCTACTTGACAGAGACGGCGCGTCGGGTCCAGAGAGACGAACAGCAATGATTGGGAGAGAGCTGGGCAGGTACAACATCGACATTGCAGCCTTGAGCGAGACACGACTTGCAGAAGAAGGCCAAATCTGTGAAATTGGTGCCGGCTACACATTTTTCTGGAATGGAAGGAAAAGCGAGGAAAGACGCCAATCCGGTGTGGGATTTGCCATTAAGTCGGCCCTGGTCGGCAAATTAGCTGAATTTCCAAAGGCTATAAACGACAGGCTCATGACCATGAAGTTGCCTCTGCTGAATGGAAGGAAGCACGCAACCATTGTGAGTGTCTACGCACCAACTATGACCAACGAAGATGATGTCAAGAACAAGTTCTATGAGGACCTGCACAATGTATTAACATCTGTTCCCAAAGGAGACAAACTTATACTCCTTGGGGATTTCAATGCCAGAGTAGGCACGGACACCACCTCTTGGAGTGGCATTATTGGAAAGCATGGAGTCGGAAATTGTAACAGCAATGGACTCCGCCTCCTTCAGACATGTGCCGAACATTATCTCCTAATTACGAACACAATTTTCCGTCTCCCCATGAGAAATAGGACATCGTGGATGCACCCTCGCTCGAAACACTGGCACCTCATTGACTATGTCATCGTCAGGAGGAGTGACAGACAAGACGTTCGAGTGACAAAATCCATGTGTGGTGCCGAATGTTGGACAGACCATCGTCTCATTGTCTCGGAAATGAACATCCACATCAGGCCACCACGGCGTCCTCAAGGGGCGAAAATGCAAACAAAGCTAAATGTCACACGCCTAAACAGCAAGAAAATGCAGCAGTCGTTTGAAAATATGCTGGAAGACCGCCTCAAGCCCAATGCTGAAGCTTAACAGGATACAGAAACAGAATGGAGAGCCCTAAAGGACACAATTTACAACACTGCTATGGAAATCCTGGGTCCAGCCCCCCGAAAGCATAAAGACTGGTTTGATGAAAATTCCGAAGACATCAACCAATTTCTGGCCGAGAAACATCTTCTCCTCAAGGCACATTTGAATGACCCAAAGTCAACATAAAAAAAGATGCTTTCAAGAACATTCAGAGAGTAGTGCAGCAGAAACTTCGGCACATGCGGGACTCCTGGCTGAGCAGCAAAGCTGATGAAATTCAGGGCTTTGCTGACAGACATGATATGAAAAACTTCTACGACTCACTGAAAGCGGTCTATGGTCCTTCATCACCAGGCATAGTTCCCCTCCTCAATGCAGATGGGGGAACATTGGTCACCGATAAGAAAGAAATCCTCCAACGCTGGGCAGAGCATTTCAACAAAATCTTAAATGCAACTTCCTTCTTCGATGATGAAACCATCAACTGCCTTCCTCAAGTTCCCACCAATGAGACACTTGATGACCTGCCAACCATAGTGGAAATAAACAAAGCCATCCGGCAACTCTCCAGCGGCAAGGCACCTGGTCCTGACTCCATCCCAGCAGAGATATACAAGGCAGGTGGGCCGGTCCTAACAGAGCAGCTTCACCAAGTCTTCACAAACATATGGATGAACGAGACCATGCAACAAGATTTTAAGGACGCGTCAATAGTCCACCTTTACAAACGTAAAGGAAACCGCCAATCCTGTGACAACCACCGAGGCATCCCTTGCTTTCAATTGCAGGGAAGATACTCGCCAGAATTCTTCTCAATCGCCTCACGGCCCATCTCGATCAAGGTCTTCTTCCTGAGAGTCAATGTGACTTCAGAAACGAACGTGGAACTGTTGACATGATTTTCGCTGCAAGGCAGCTGCAAGAGAAATGTCAGGAACAAAACTGCGAAATGTTCTCCACTTTTATTGACCTTACCAAGGCTTTTGATACAGTCAGCAGAGAAGGACTGTGGAAGATTATGGCAAAATATGGCTGTCCAAGAAAGTTTGTCCAAATAGTGCGGCTATTTCATGACGGCATGCAGGCAAGAGTACAGGAAATTAGTGAACTGTCTGAAGCCTTTCCTGTCACCAATGGAGTGAAGCAAGGATGTGTCCTGGCACCAACACTGTTCAGCCTCATGTTTTCAGCCATGTTGATGAATGCCTTCGAGAACGACGACATTGGAATAGACATCAACTACCGTATGGATGGAAAGTTATTCAATCTCAGAAGGCTGAAAGCTAAAACCAAAATTAACAGCGGCACCGTCAGAGAGCTCCTGTTTGCTGATGATTGCGCTCTATACGCCAACTCAGAGGCGGTCATGCAACATAATGTTTCAGCTTTCTCACATGCCTGTGCCAACTTTGGGCTCAATATCAACTTGGAGAAGACTGTAGTTATGTACCAGCCAGCTCCAGAGAATAATCACATTGTGCCGAATATCAAAGTGAATAATCATAGACTAAGTGTTGTGGACAAATTCACCTATCTTGGCAGCACCGTGTCACAAGCTGCCACAATCGATGACGAAGTGAATGCAAGAATCTCCAATGCCAGTGTAGCCTTTGGCAGACTGTACAAGAATGTATGGGACAGAACTGGAATAATCCTGCAAACAAAGCTAAAAGTCTACAAAGCAGTTGTATTATCCACACTGCTATATGCTTGTGATACCTGGACTGTTTATCAGCGACACGCTAGGAAATTAAACCACTTCCACACAGTCTGCCTAAGGAAGCTACTGAAGATTAAATGGCAAGACAAGATTCCAGACACTGAAGTCCTAGAAAGAGCATCCATGCCCAGTATCCACACCCTACTGATGAAGAATCAGATTCGCTGGGCTGGTCACTTGACTCGCATGCCAGATCACAGGCTCCCTAAACGAATTTTTTACAGCGAACTGCGATGTGGTAAACGCTCCCAAGGTGGCCAGAGGAAACGTTTTAAAGACACTCTGAAAATTTCACTGAATGCTTTTGGAATTCATCACGACACCTGGGAGGCTGCAGCCAGAGACCGAAATTCGTGGCGTGCATCATTGCGCAAAGGTGCAGTCATATGTGAGGCAACCAGGACTGCAAGAGCTGTGAAGAAAAGGTAGGACAGAAAAACCACTGCAGAAAATCCTCCTCCAGAGACGTCAATCATTCTTTGCTCACATTGTCAAAGAACATTTCGAGCCAAAATAGGCCTTATCAGCCATCTTAGAACCCACGGCTCCACACCTTCAACCCCACTGGATGAAATAAATGGTCATCATCATTCTTGATGGACAAACAACAAGAGGGGTGTGAGACAGTGATGTGTAATATCTTCAGATCTGCTTACTCTATACAGTGAAAATATTTTCAGAAATTTAGAAGATAGGAGAGGAATCACCATTGACGGAGGTAATATCAATAACATTAGGTTATCAATAACAAATAGGTACTAACACCCACAGCTTGCAGGGGGTTGATACTGCAGAAGTGCCTTACAACATCTTCTGACGACCCATCCATGATTTGCCCTTTCTTTAGCCTGTCACCCTCTTCTCTGAATATAGCGTGATGCAGAAGGTTCTGTTCATCTGCACTTATTTTCAAGTTTGCACGAGCCGCCCTAATCTTTATAATGTGGTTTATAGTTGGAAAATTAAATAGATATCTCATTTCTGCACATTAGGTGACTCTCGTACAACCCAAAATAATGCTCATTCCTTCATTTTGTATCTTTTCAAGTCTACCAATCTGTGCAGGGCTGACAGCGAATAAGACCAGGGGATATTCAAGGGGTCAAAGTATCAGCCATGGGAACACAAGTATATTCCTCGAGCTCTTGCTCCATATTGGCAGTTGTTATAACTCTCATGGCAAAGACCGTTTCGAGATTTTATTATAGCATAATGGACACTATCTCTGAAGCACAGACTACGATCATACCTCACGCACAGATAATTCATCGACATTATCTCTGAAGCACAGACTACGATCAAAGCTCACGCCCAGATATGTCATCGAAATTATCCCTGAAGGGCAGACTACTATTAAACCTCACGCCCAGAAATGTCATCTACATAATCTCTGAAGGGCAGACTACTATTAAACCTCACGCCCAGAAATGTCATCTACATAATCTCTGAAGGGTAGACTACTATTAAACCTCACGCACAGATATGTCATCGACATGGTCTCTGAAGGGTAGACTACTATTAAACCTCACGCCCAGATATGTCATCCACATAATCTCTGAAGGGCAGACTACTATTAAACCTCACGCCGCCCAGATATGTCACCGACATTGACTCTGAAGGGCAGACTACCATTAAACCTCACGCCCAGATATTCATCGACATGGTCTCTGAATGACAGACTACTATTAACTCTCACTCTCAGTTATGTCATCGACATGGTCTCTGAAGCCTTTCTACCTTTCTTTCGAGCAGAACTTCAATTATCCATCGTTTAAGATGTGGATATTCTTCCAATCTGAGGGAAGCTTTGTATCAAGTACACGAGGGATACTTTATTGTGTGCATCCTTCAAGTCTATGACGGCCGGACTTGGCTGTTCTGTGACATGAAACAGTCCATAAACGTCATGGGAACAGACCGCCGCGTTGAGCCATGCCTATTTATTACATGTGTATCCTCCAGGTGTGGGTGGAAAGCAGCCGAGTTATTCCAAACAACAAGCAGGTCTGTGTGCTACAAGTTTCTCCAGTAGCTTGCCAGCAGTGTTCTGCATCGTTATGATTCTGTAGACTCTATCTAATCAACCCCAGCCTTTTTTCCCCATCACATAACACCACCCATGATTCCAGCTAATCACCTCCAATCAGATAACAGCACCTAATTCTCCAGCTAATCACCCCCAGACATAAATCAACATCCATGACTCAGGCTAATAATTCCCAATCAGATAATATCACCCATGGTTCCAATTAACTATCCTTTTAAGAATTCAAATACAGTATTTTTATGAACCAAAGATGGAATATAAACAGTTTTAAAAAGTAACCACGTTAAATGAAACAGACTATAACGTAAAGTGAAAGGACACGATGTTAAACAGAAAAGAGGTCAGGTGACAAAACAGTTAACAAACACGCCATAAACTCATTTTTCGGTGAACTAAAACTCAAAAACAAAGCTGACGTGAGGAATCGACGTTACATATTTTGTCATTCTGGCACGGAGCTGCGTAGAGACAAGTTATCTCTAGACACAGATAGCAAGAACATTAGCTACTGCACAATAAAGATGTTTGCATATCTTTTACAGGACATCGCTGTCAACATCAGCATCTTTCAGCTGTATGTTGATTTCTTTGGCAAGATTACGCTCAGTAGTTTACCATTGCTTTCTGAGCGGCCGGCTCACATACCCCGTCAGTTACCGACGCGATTCGAACCACTGCTGATTTTCACCATCGTCTCGTTACTTACGAGAGTATACGAGATTACGGAGAAAAGTTGCTAACCTCTAGGTCAGGAAGCCGGCTATTGCACAATGGCGAGTGCTTAATTCAACCAGACATGATCAATACATGTCCTACATTTCAAAAGAGTTCCAATAACATTGTATCAATCAATAGTTCGAAGACGCGTGTAGGTCAGAATTAATTTGACCGATGGGATGTTCCAGTGAGTGGTGTGAGATCACCAGTAGCTGTACCCAGAGAGTAAGTATTGTCTCCAAGATACATGACATGTTAAGTGACATCTTGTGCTGCGCCAGGTTGTGACAGAGAGAGAGAGAGAGAGAGAGAGAGAGAGAGAGCGAGAGAGAGAGAGAGAGACAGGGAGAAGAGAGAGAAAGAGAGAGAATGAACATGTCACGAGTCGGGCAGGACTCTTGTTATTGAAGGCTGCCAAGTACTCGTGCCCCAGTGGATAGTGAATAAGCACTTAACAAAATTAAATTAAGAGTGAGTGACTCAGCTGGCTGTGGGAGTGTGTGTGCGATGTATATCCTTCGGCAGTACATTTTCCGTCAACTGCCGCTGAGTAAGTATATGGTAATAGTTTCTTCTCAGCATCTGCCAGATTCTTGTGTGAACAAGCCATGTTATTGTTGTCAACAGTATTGTTATCAAGTCCCACTCCTACACTAGCACCACGGCACAACCCCAATCAAATAACAGCACGCATGCCTGCAGCTAATCTTCCTCATTAGATAACAGCACCCATGACGCCTACTAATTACCTTCTATCACATAAAATGTCTTTGAAGATCAGCTCCAGTTGTAAGAGATAGAGTTACCTTGAAAGTCAGATCTCATCAACAACAAGATGTCATAGAAAAGTAGATTATCGAACATTAAAAGTCAGATCTAATGAAAATAAGATGTCACAGCAGAGAAGATTATAGAATTTTGAAAGTATGATATAATCAGCAACGAGATGTCACAGCAGGTATTTCATAGAATTTTAAAGTCAGATCCATTGAACAAATAGATGTCTTAGCAGAGTGGATTATCGAACTTTGAAAGTCAGATCTAGTGAACAATAAGATGTCACAGCAGAGAAGATTATAGAATTTTGAAAGTATGATATAATCAGCAACGAGATGTCACAGCAGGTATTTCATAGAATTTTAAAGTCAGATCCATTGAACAAATAGATGTCTTAGCAGAGTGGATTATCGAACTTTGAAAGTCAGATCTAGTGAACAATAAGATGTCAGAGCAGAGTGGATTATGGAACTTTGAAAGTCAGATCTAGTGGACAATAAGATGTCAGAGCAGAGTGGATTATGGAACTTTGAAAGTCACTTCTAATTAAAC
The DNA here is from genome assembly GCA_963921405.1 of Cepaea hortensis. Taxonomy (NCBI): domain Eukaryota; kingdom Metazoa; phylum Mollusca; class Gastropoda; order Stylommatophora; family Helicidae; genus Cepaea; species Cepaea hortensis. The sequence continues at coordinate 6,768,055 of OY992888.1, read as the reverse complement.
AAATAGATCTAGCGTGTCATGAAAATGAATATAGTCGGGCGAAGGAGATGCTTTTACAACTTGTGTCTAAGTTTGTATATGTTTGTGTATGGACGTGTGTATGTAAGTGAATTGTAATTGCATAACCGTTGAAGAGTTAGCAGACTATATGTAGCCACTTTAGTAACATTTTCTAAATTGTTTTTTTTTTAAGTATATAACTGGCATAGTTAGATACCTTTTGAAAAAAGCAAATCCAACGGTACCTTATTCAAATCTGTAGGCCATTTCTAAGCCCAGATATTAAAGTTTGTGTGTCAGTTTAACATTTAAAACAGACGTATAGAAGAAAACGGTTTTGACCTTTTCACTTTTTGTGACCCTACCTACACACTCACGCAACTGTTGTTAACACTGTCGCCAAGGGATATTACCACTGTCGCTGTTTACCTCAATGGCAGATAACTCTGCCAGTTTATACACACACACAGACACACACACTCACACACACACACACACACACTCACACACACTCACACACGCAGATATACACGTACTCACGTCATGCTGTGATGACGTCAGATGCGCGCGTGACTGCACGCGCTGTCTTGTCAACGCGAAGGCCGCCGACGTAGATGCATTTTGAAAAAAGATGTGCCTTTGGAAAGATGCACAGTTATCAATGATCTTGTCATTGAAAAGTGATGAAAAGTTGCACATACATACAATAATGGGTGTTGAATGTACACATGCATTCATTATCATGTTAATCGCTCTGAATACTCCATAACAATATTAAATGGAGTATGACAACGAAAACTGCCATCTCCCGCCAATGAAATACCACATTACGGCATGCGATTTTCATAATTTTAGTGTGAGATTAAATGCCAACTTAAATGGTCGAAAATTACAACATACACGTACAATTGGATGCTACATTTAATCATACATAGCATAACAACTTAATACGTCTTATAAAACGGTATTTACGGGTTTACTTACCACTTAAAATAGGATTCCCGACTTGCCAGAAATGCAGAACGCAAAACGGGGTGGGAAAAAATATATCAAGTAATCGTTGTCTGTTTTAACTTGATCTTGAAATAATCGTGGAATTTAACATCATGAGTACGCTTACTGTCTCCATATCGGAGACACAAAAACAAATAACTGTACGTTAACCACAAGAAAAATTCGGATTAAATACGGCAAACCGGAACCAAAGTACCTATTATATGCTTCAAGAATACTTGTCTTTACACCAGGGGGGAGCAGTTGTCAGAATGTTGCACTTTGTATTAGGAGATTCAACATTTCGAAACGGTTATAATGTAAGTTCATGTACCGGTTTCATTTGCTCCAACTGTACTTTATTTTGGTTGTTATTGCATATTCTATTTACAGGACATTGCAGTCAACACCGGCATTTTTCAGCTGCTCTTGATGTCTTGGCAAGTTTTACGTACTGTAGTTTGCGACTGCTTTCTGAACGGCCGCCTCACATATCTTTCCGTAAGAAACTAACGTGACGCGATCCGCTGCCGAATCTCACGCAGCTGTGTTTCGTACGTAGGTATACGAGATTACGAACAGCATCCTTATCCCCTTCGCCAGGAAGCCCGGCAGCTATACTTTAGTTATAAAAAATACGATTTACAACTGCATTGTTTCTGCTCATGCTGGAGACACCCAGATGTTTCTTATAGCACAGGGATGTGTCCTACCCTTCCGTGTTATTCATCACTTACATCAGAGGTGGGCACCTTGTGTCAGTGTTGTGGCCTGTCGTTCCTGTGGTCATGGGGCGTATTCGGATTTTAAAAATTCCAGGTCGTCCTAGCTTAACATGGTTACAAAGAGAGTGCTACTAAGTTTCTCTTAAATCGCCAATGCGCATGAGACAGAGGTGGGACAGAACGAAATTGGATCCCTCCTCATGAGCCATGTGTCTTCAGACTTCTGGGATACCACCCAGTCAGTGACCGATCCCTCACTGTCAGACTCGGGACAAAGAAAAGGAACCCCACAATAAAACAAGTTCATGCGCCCACAACTGCATCAGCAGCGGTAGAAATGTAGGATTGTTTACGGTAATTTATAGGGAGCATTCTTCTTATAGTCCGTTTTGTGTGGTGTTGGTGATCATGTCTGTTCACTGCCTTCTGTCTTGTCTACTACCAATCTTCTTATAGTCCATTTTGTGTGGTGTTGGTGATCATGTCTGTTCACTGCCTTTAGTCTCTTGTACAACCGATCATTTTGGATACTAATGTTCCAGTATTCTATGATGTCAAAACTGTCCTGTATCTTCTCTCTTATTCTCCTCTTGCCTCTTGTGATGGCAGACTCCAGCTTTTTTCTTTCTCGTGACACGCCAAATTATGTGGACTGTCTTCTTCTGATGCCATTAACCAGTTCTCTTTGCCGTTAACTTCTTTCAAGATGTTTATTGCTTTTTCTATCCGTATCATTCTTCAATAACACAACATCTCCAGAGCCTCCATATAAGTCCTCACTTGTCTGCTAATCGTCCATCACTGACCGAAGCTTGCCTGTCCTCACCTTCCCCAGCATGCTTTCTCAGTCAGTTACAATCACGATGTGTGTGTATCGTATTCTCCATCCAGCGGAAAGCTGCACTGACCACCTCCATCTCCATTCTTAAGCTAGATGTTGTGGTATCATATGCCAGGCTCTCCTGCACCAAACATCGACCATTAGCTTTTGCTAAGAACCCCCAGGCACTTCTCTTACCTCTCAACACCGACCCATATGTGTAGATAATCACATCACTCTAGCGAGCATTATCCTGAATTAGTTGCTAGATTTCCACTTCCGTGGCCCCTCCTGGCCACTCCCTCCACTCCCGACTCAACGTGATTATAACTCTGCACAAGTCTGACTGCTCCGCTGGCACTCTGACCCACTCCTCTCCTCGGCTAATGTTCTCCAAGGGTCACACCTGTCTGATCGTATCCTCTGCCTGAGCCATCCATGATTTCCCTCTTATCAGTCGCTGACCCTTAACGGCGTCCAGTGCCTCATGCAACGGGTGATCTGTGTCTGCAGCTACTCTGAGGTATGCCTTCGCCTGCATCACCTTGAGCCTGCCAGCAACAGTCGGCAGACCAAGGATGTACCGCAGACACACTACTGGTTTGTCTCTGGTACATCTCAGAATGACCCGCATAGCTTCGTTCTTTATGCGCTCTAATTTCTCCAGCTGACTCTTTGAGACAGTGAGCAGTCCTAGTCCATAATCAATCACTGAGAGGATCAAGTGCTGGTATAGTGTGAAAAGCATTCTCTGCTCTGTGTCCATTGCAGTCATAGTTTTAAGTGCATTGAGTCCCTTTGAGACCTTGTCACAATCGTCTCCACATGGTCCTTGAAGGCCAGACTCCTGTCAAATGTGATTCCCAGATACTTCAGTTTGTTCTCTCTGTTGACGATTCTACCATCTATCGTGAGGCTTGGGACATCAGCTCTTACAATCCTGTTGTCCAGAGAGCACCACAAAACAGCCGCGTTTTCCGGGTGGATGACAGCACTCATTTCAGTGCACCAGTCAATCATTTTGTCTACTGCGCCTATATGCAAGAATATCATCTGCACATTGCAGAGAATATTCTGGAATCAGCAGACAAGGTAAAACAAGTGATATCGTTATATAATGGTGGGGTACATCTGTGCTGAAACAACGGAAGAGGACAAGCAGGTGCTAGGCCCATTCTAAATATGAAGTAAAGTTAGAGAGGAGAGTACTTTCGAGGGCTGTCTTGACAACAGTCTGTCAATAAAAACACTCTTTTTAATCAACGCACACGAAGACTCAACACCCAGACCGCACATAATGGTAACTGGAAGAACCAAAGTGGCTACATCTGAACACAGCAATGACGTATATAACATTCACAAAGACAGTCAGACAGTCTTTCTTGTGACTGACTAAAACATGGATCACCGACTGCTTTTTTCCAGAATGCAAGATAAAAGTAGGGGAATTACAACTTATAACAGGAAGGGAACAGTAGGTTTCGATCTATGTAACACATGAAAAGTCGCTTAAAAGTCGACAGGGTCACTTCATTGCACCGGGTTTTATCCCATATGGCTCGGTCTCTTTCCGCAGTACGGAAAGCGTCGCACAAAGTACGAACTCCGTAGCTTTTAGCGACAACCCACAGGAGTCTCCGAAACATTTAACTCGTAAACCGAAGGACGCGGCCCGGAATCGAACCCATAACCTTCGGAGCACGAGTCAAACGGCTTGACCACTACGCCACAGAGACTCCCAATGGACCACATGAATATAACTTTGCCTTTAATAACACATGCAATATATTGATGGCAGATCAGAAATTATGATATATGTTGAGCAAGTTGCACAAGCAGGAGACATCACCGTCACCTCAGCTCAGTGTTTCTTACAGAGTGAATAAAGAAGTGAAAACATGTCACAGGAAACATTATAGCTAACAGAAGACAGTTAAACATTAAAGTTAACAGTAGACAGTTAAACATTAAAGTTAACAGAAGAAAGTTAAACATTACAGTCAATGGGCAGACATAAAGAGTCTTACACACAAAACTGAAAGAGAAACACCAGACGTGGTTTCAGGGAAACTAAAAAACGGGTTGGAATGAATACCGTAGGAGATTAGAACACATTGAGCCGCAAGGACAAGATGAAGATATATTCAATAATATCAGAACTATAGCAGGTGGATTCAAAACATGATTACAAACAATACATGATAACAACTGCAATACACTAACAAAAAAGGCGCTTAAAAGTCGACAGGGTCGACTTCATTGCACCGGGTTTTATCCCATATGGCTCGGTTTCTTTCCGCAGCGCAGAAAGCGTCGCACCAAGCATGAACTCCGTAGCTCTAGCGACGACCCAGAGGAGTCTCCGAAAAATTTAACTCCCGAACCGAAGGACGCGGCCGGGAATCGAACCCACAACCTTCGGAGACCGAGTCAAATGGCTTGACCACTTCCCCATAGAGACTCCCTACATACAGAATACACTAACGGAAAGTAGATATATGTTAGGCAAGTATAGGTAGCACTGCTGATCAAATGTGGACATATCAGAAATAATCATGAAATACACATGGACTCGAAGAGAACGCACTAGAACACATGTTTAACTAAGTGCCATCAGCATGACACATCTGCAGATAGGCAAGACTCCAGAATGTGACGATGCTTGCTTGCCTTCCCTGGCTGTGACCTCCAACGTGAAGTCGTGTATGTCGGATGAAGACATCCTGTTGTCCAATATCAGTGTGATGTCATACAGGACCTGGGGTTTGCGTGAGTATCCGTTGTCCCATGTCTGGCTTATTGGTGTGCAGACTGGTGGTTCCTCGCCGTGCCGACATATATTCTCCGACTTGAGAAGAATCAGCGATCCTACTACGTTAGCCAGGACCCCGTGGGACCTGTTGCCCAGGACGCACGGCTAGGACGTGTTAGTAGGTCTTGGCCAGTATAGAACCTGACCCTGGTGCCTTGGAAACACCTCTGCTTCCCAGTGTGACGATCAGTGAAGGGAACTAATCCAGCCAGTGCCCGTAGCAACCTTCTACGCATGTGAAGATCTTAAATTGTCTTGATTGTACCAAAACATGGACGAGAATCTCCACACCTCTCCTACAGACAGACAATTGTAATGTCTGCACCGACAAAAGACTTATGGACTGACAACTAAGTTGAGTTGAGTTGAGTTGAGCTAAGAACCGACGTCACAGCTCTCAGGACATTCCCATACGCGCTCCGTCCCCTTGTTCAACAGCCAGCGAAGAGACACACTACTAATTGTTCCCACCACTACTTCATTGAAGGTTCTCCTGGTCTTCCCTCTCAGTTTTGAGATTCTTCCAGAACCCCTGCCAATGCCCCGCAATCTCATCCTTTCCACATACGAGTTCTCAATCTATTCCCCACCTTCTCTACTTGGTTCCACAGGCGCACGACCACCTCTCCCTTGTCCATAGTTAATCTATCACAAACAATTGCCTGCCAGCCTATCAGCCTGTGCATGGCCCCGCACTCCCTCATGGCCAGGACAAAACATCCACACAATTCTCACAATATGTGACCTCTGAACAGACAACTAATTGTGTTGTTATTGATTCTGCTGTAACCACAACGAGACTTGAACCCTAGCCTTCGGCTACATTTCACAATGTCATACGTTGAAGTCATCATGCCATGTTGTTTTCTTTCCAATCAAGTGATCATTTAATGTGTCATTCGTTGAAACTACAAGGACCTAATGTCTCATAGACCTGGACAATCACTACAGTATTGTTGACTAGTCTCATCTGGATATTTACAATCGAACACTTCATAACAGTTATGCAGCCAGAACACCCTCATGGAGGCAGGACGAGTTAGTTAGTTAGGTAATTATCTGTTAGGGTATCATCCTTGCACTCCGGACGTGTCCATAGTTGCTCTGATCCCCCTCCCTCCTCTCTCCAACATATGTATCAACGTTTAGCGGATAATAGTGCTAGTTCTGTGTTGGTTGTCGAACTCTCATTCTCTTGTTGTGCCTTTCGTAACTGTCAGTACCAGCTCTAACTCCCAAGTCTCCTTTTCTGGATAACGATTGGATTCACTTACGTGAAATCCTTCCACTCTTCGCATCTCTTGACGGGTAATAATAATGTCAGCACGATCAATTAAACTAGCCTTCTGTAATAGATGCAGAGACAGCAAGTTTATCAGCTCGTGCATTTCCCTCATGTGCCACGATGAAGATGAAGATGTCTCTACGAAGTAGAGCTCCACGGCGATTAAATCCTTGTCTGCGCACAGAACCTGCCTCGAACTGTCGGTTATGCTTACCCAATCACTAAGGGCACAAGTTCTGTGATTCCGGCCATGGGAAAGTCCGTGTCACTGCCATCACCTCCATCGTCATGCTGCTAGTGGGCATAGAGTGGACACCACTGGCTTCTTGAATGGTTCGGCCTACTGAAGTGTGTGAATGTGGTTACTCTTCTCTGCAGGAAGAGTACATTCTCAATGTATGGACGTTGTTCTATACATTTTACCCGACTGCAAGAACCTGAAGTCAAACGCCGTCGAGCTAAAATAGAGCGTCGTGCGGAAATCCACAGAAGATAGTTAGTTAGTTAGTTAGTCGACAGATCATCCTCAATGCACATCGAACCATTCAGTACATAAGTGCTCGGATAACCTCCTCAGCAAGCCCCGCAGCGTGTAGCGGCTAACGACACCAGTTCTGTGTTGGTTTATCAATCTTCTTTGGATTCCTGCGTAGTGTTCTTGTTTGGCCACCTCTCTTTTAATTTGCTGTTCTCGCAGTCTGGCCATGGTTGTAGATTCACAGTCATCACTTGGTTCACGCAAAAGTTTTACCTCTCGTAGAGCATGCAGAATGTCAGCCTGGTCCATGGCGCGTCCGCCCTCCATCCACAGAAGAACAGTCAACCACCACAGAACTGGTGTCATAGTCAGTCGCTACACGCTGAGGGAGATACTCGGGTGAGGATGTGAGCACTTGTGCCCTAATAGTTGATGTGCTTGATTAACGTGATAAAAGTTAGTCAAGTGAATCGATACCTACATGTCATTTTCTGTTGTTGAATATAAAAGCTGGACAAGTTACCCTAAATGCCTAGATAATACTTTATTCTAAGAGGGAAAGAAAGACATATAAGAATATGTTATTGTTGTTGTTGTCTTCCACTTATGCTGTATGACGTAGTGGGAAGTGGTTACTGAAATTCGAACTATTGCGACTAGGGCCTTTCTTCCAATTCCTCTATGATTCATGAGCAGTATTTTTCTAGGATCAAGTAAATTCCCTACCAGTTTGCTAGACCTGTCATATGTTCTATAAAAATATGTGACATTACAAAATATCAGACAGCAATATGCCAGTTTTACAATGATAAGTGTAATTATTTGATATCTAACCGTAATCTGTGAGATATACTCTTTATTCCAATTTCAGAACTTCCTCAAGAAGTATCTGTACGGCTCGGCATCCCATGACGATCTCTATAGGGAAATGGCGGAGGTTCATGTTTCTGCTGTGTTGACTGTGATGTTTCGTTGTGTGTTTTGTTTTCGTTTGTTGCAGTCAGTAACTAAATGGTTACTGCAATTTGCATTGTTATGTTTGTTACAGTCAGTAACACAATAGTTGTTATTATTGAAATTTGTAATATCATGTTTGTTACAGTCAGTAACACAATATTTGTTATAACAGCAACTGTAAGATTATGTATGTTACAGACAGTAACACAATAGTTGTTATAACTGCAATTTGTAATATTATGTTTGTTACAGTCAGTAACACACAGGTTATTATAACTGCAATTTGTATCTAGGTATCGGAGTCGGCCTGGTCGTGAAGCTTAACGCGCTTTTTTTAAACATCGGGTTAAACTTGCCGACTACAGGCGGGGTAGTGTGGTCGTTCCCTACAGCTGTCAGCTGGACTACAACGCTGACTTCTTGTTCAGAAAATTATGGCAAACTACTGAACTTAAAATTGTTGTTGGAGGGCAAAGAAAAAAATACTAGCTACCATGACTGCAAAGAATATTCGTGGGACCTGTCAGCGTGTCACAAATAGGGATAGACAGACTCGGGTTCAGACAGGCAGTGCAGTGCGATCACAGATACGACAGAACTCTAAGATCGATTATCTTTATCATAGTTTATTACAAGATCTGTCATCTGGCGAATAATCGTCTCGCACAATGGTTATAATATTACATGCACATTATACACAGCATCAAAAGAACTATACACAACATCATCTGTCTATCGTTAATAACTCAAAGATTCTAAGCTAAGTCTATCTATGTGTCTCCCTCTCGAAGCTACACCCTCTGCCGTCAATGTCCAGTGGCCGTCTGCCCTCTCGACTCTCGTCGGGTGGACACGGAGTGCTTGCCCCTTCGTGCATCTCGTGGGTTTCACCCTTTCACGCTTCTGGCGGGTTCCGCTTGGGCGTACTGCGTAGCTGGCCGTCTGACTCATTGCTCTCGAATATTCGAGCATGTTCGAGTCGCTGCTATTCTCTCCCTTGTTGCTGTGTTCCTTCTCAATCTGTATTACGTCCCTTCATTAATTAAGTGAGACCTTGACATGGTCAACCCCCCCCCCCCCCCTTATGGGTTTGGTCTTTCTTAATTAGTTGGAACTAATTCTTTCATGGGATCATGGGACTAAGTATATGGTTTGGGATAGTAATTTAGTAGATGGTAACTCCGTTATCTGTATACTGGAACTAGCACTGATGTACGTACAGTACTGCTATTTAGGGTGGTTGCTTAAGAGTCTAATTCTCTTCCTATTCTTAAATTAAGCTATCCAAACCGAAGTTCCCTGTCGACTAAGATTGTGAACTTGCGTTCTCCAAATGCGCCCTTCTCAGACATCCAAACATGATGTCCTGGACAATGGGCTCTTATTACAGAGTCTCATCAAGGCAGATTGCCTTGGCCCTTTTAAGAATATCTGCAAGCCATTGCCCCTTAATGTGTACCTGTATACATTTTAGTTGATAGTGCATAATATACCAATACTTTGTTTTTATCCACTAATTGCTTATGTCCCTGTTATCTTGTTAGTGTCTGCTAATGTCCCTTTGATGTCCTATAAAAGTGTATGTGGGTTATTTGTTTTTGTTGAGTGTTGAGAATGTGTATTTTAATTGCTATGTTTAGTGTATGATCTACATGTGTGTTGTTGCTGTTTCTGGTGTTAGGATGTTTCTAAGTATCACGAGCTAGAATTTCCACTGTCCTGATTCACCTGATATGTGTAATTCATGACATGGATTTTCGAGCATTGATTCTTAGATTGATTCTATTAATTCTCTTATAATCTATCAAAACACGTATAACAATTTTGTGACAAGTGTTACATTTTACATCAGACGAGCAAAAATTATAATTTAATAGTGGCGCATACGATTTGCACGCATTGTACATCATTCCTTTATTTATTACATTCACGCTCTCGTGTATACGTCTTCCATTCGACAATTTTATCGTTTAAAAATTACAATTGAAGTTATGGTAAAGGTTGTCGCCTTTAGAAAAATTGGCGATAATAGAAAATGTTTAACGTGAATACTTGGTACTAGTGTACCGACAATAAAAGGATGGTTTATGATTTCATTTGAATTGGTTGCAAAATTCATAGTTTGAACGAAAATTTTACTTGTTAATACAAGTTACGCTGAATCACTTGTCAACGCGTTTTATCAAAATATACAAGTCTAACTGTGAAAGAAAATCTACATGAAAAATGGACATAGTTGTAAAATTAACAAAGAAATATTTTACACAATTAACTAATTAATTAACTAACTACTTAGATGATCCCGGTGGTGTCGTTCCTTGATGAAGAATGTAGTTGGTGTCGTCGCGTTAGTGTGATAGTCTTAACAAACGTTCTATTTCCAGTGAAATGTCGGTGAAAGAATGTCCAATGTTCTGTTTCCATGAATTTGGATGATATAGTAAGGTTGTTGGTGACCTCATCTCACTGTTAGTGATGGCTTGCAATGTCACAACTGTTTGCAGGTTATAAATGACTAGTGATTGTCTCGGTACTGAGTGATTACTTTTTCGAAATCGTTCATTTCACAAATAATCTAATAGTGTAGTATATGCGAGATCTCAGGGTCGGCCTCTACTACGATACAAAGATGTGTGTAAGCGGGACATGATTGATACAGGCATTGATAATGCACATTGGGAGCAAGTCGCCGCTGAACGTGTTGCATGGAGGGCAAATATCAGAAATGGAATAAAGTCAAAGGAGAAAATTATTGCAGAAAAGTCACACACCAAGCGTTTGAGACGTAAGATGGTGCATGATGGTGGAAATGACCACGTGTTCACATGCACCCACTGTGAACGGACATTTACAGCGCAAATTGGCCTTATCAGTCACACTCGCTACCGCCATAGTTAAGAGTTATTATGCCTTTTTAAAGCACAAACTATCGTCTGTCAAGACGGCAAGGTGCCAATGAGTGAGTATATGCTGTACGTGATTGATTACAATCTTCTGATGAGTGTGGAAATTTGGTGTCTGATAGGCGCCCTTATAAAATCGTATCACAGTTTTTAATATGGCGTACTGTTTGTTGTGTTACTCAGCTGGTGTATTTGGTAGCCTCGTTAGCAAATCAGGAATCAAATTTTTGGAGCCCTTGATATGCTGGATCTCAAAACTAAAGTCTTGGAGAATCAATGATCAGCGGGCGATTCTGTTATTCTTTGGCTTACCGTCTTCTATCACCAGCAGTGGTGAGTTATTCGTCTGGATTATGAAGTGGGTGCCTCTGAGGTATTTCTGTAATTTCAGCACACAATAGATCAGACTCAATCCCTCAAGTTCTGCTGTTGAGTATCTCGTTTCAGCTGGTTTTAATTAACGGCTGACGTAAACGATAGGATGATCTACTCCATCATGATTCTGCATGAGACATCCGCTTATAGCGATAGTACTTGAATCTGTTTTTAGGATAAACTGAGAATGTATATCAGGAAGTGGGAGGATAGGTGGATTTGAGAAAATGGTTTTCAATTTCTTTTAATGGCTCCAAAGCTAAATATCTCCTGTATATCATTGCCCAATTCTATTTTGGAATCTCGTGATATCTCATGATGCATTCAAAGTTCTCTGACCAGGCGCTGATTGAATCGCCAGAACAGAAGTGTTTGACGATCCCCTTAAACATGTTATACTTCTGTTCTTCTTCTTTACGTCTTAATTTGTTTGGTGAAATTTCTATGTTTGAATCTACCTCGAGTTGTTTTACCTTCATTTGCGTTTCTGACTCTATTTTCTTGGCTTCTATTTCTAATTCGTTTTGTTTTATTGTTTCCTCAATTTCTAGTTTTTTGATGGCTGCGTCGAGCTCGGCCTTATTGTTGGCTGCGTCGAGCTCTGCCTTTTTGTTGGCCGCGTCGAGCTCTGCCTTTTTGTTGGCCGCGGCTGTCTCCATCTCTAATTTCTTGTTGGCCGCGTCGAGCTCTGCTTTCTTGTGTTCTCGTTCTGCCGCACTTTCCTCACGTAATACCTCTTCTGCATGTTTCTTTTCGCTCCACTCTGCCAATTTGTCTGCTGTATAACCTAGCTTTAGTCCTAGCTCAATGCACTTTTCTAGTGTTGACATTTTCTAGTTTTTGAAAAATAATTATTTCTAGAAAATTAATTCCCTTGAAAAACTTTCTATTGTACAATTTTCGGTTATGTCCCTTAATATTTCAATTATACCAATAATACAAACATATGTCAATAGGAAACAAAATTTACATGTGGAAAAAATAAGTATTGTTTACAGATACAATGTAGAGAAAATTTTTGGGACTTAGCTGATTTAAATGAAGCTTCCTCAGTACTATCGCTGTCTGCTTCAGTGGATGTTTCTGCTTCACTGGATGATTTCTAGACAATTTACATCATGCAACATGTATCGTGGAACAACCTGTTATTAGAGAGAAAAGCATTAGTATCTTGTCACGTCACGTCAATGTCATGTTTATGGTGAGAGTTAGCATTGTTATCGTATAGCTGAGAGAGAAGTGGATAGACCGGTTCAATAGAATAGTAATTACTGTATAATGTTTAGACTTTGTCGATGTCGTGTTTACTTTTAGTTTTTACTTGGCAAAACCAAGAACCATCAATGTATTATTTCTAATTCTTATTTGAAACTGTCTTGGGACTGCCAAAACGGACAGGAGGCCCCCCCCCCCCCTCCGTATTTTACCTGTCAGCGTGTCACAAATAGGGATAGAAAGACTCGGGTTCAGACAGGCAGTGCAGTGCGATCACAGATACGACAGAACTCTAAGATTGATTATCTTTATCATAGTTTATTACAAGATCTGTCATCTGGCGAATAATCGTCTCGCACAATGGTTATAATATTACATGCACATTATACACAGCATCAAAAGAACTATACACAACATCATCTGTCTATCGTTAATAACTCAAAGATTCTAAGCTAAGTCTATCTATGTGTCTCCCTCTAGAAGCTAGACCCTCTCCCGTCAATGTCCAGTGGCCGTCTGCCTCTCGACTCTCGTCGGGTGGACATAGAGTGCTTGCCCCTTCGTGCATCTCGTGGGTTTCACCCTTTCACGCTTCTGGCGGGTTCCGCTTTGGCGTACTGCGTAGCTGGCCGTCTGACTCATTGCTCTCGAATGTTCGAGCATGTGCGAGTCGCTTCTATTCTCTCCCCTGTTGCTGTGTTCCTTCTCAATCTGTATTACGTCCCTCCATTAATTAAGTGAGACCTTGACAGGACCCAACACGTTTGAATACATACACATGTGACGCAGGCTGTTGCCAGTTAAATCAGTTTACCATGTGACAAAAGCTGATGTCAGTTAAACCAGTTTAACATGTGACACAAGCTCATGTCAGTGACACTAGTTTAACATGTGACACAAGCTGATGTCAGGGAAACCGGTTTAACATGTGACACAAGCCGATGTCAATTAAACCAGTTTAACATGTGACACAAGCTGATGTCAGTTAAACCAGTTGAACACGAACGCAAGCTGATGTCTGTTAAACCAGTTAAACACTTGATACAAGCTGGTGTCAGTTAAACGGGTTGAACATATGTCACAAGCTGATGTCTGTTAAACCGGTTTAACGCGTGACACAAGCTGATGTTAGTTAAACGATATAACATGTGATACAAGCTGATATCAGTTAACTCAGTTAAACATGTCACACAAGCCTATATCAGTTAACTCAGTTAAACTTGTGACACAAGCTGATATAAGTTAAACGAGTTTAACATTTGACACAAGCTGATGTCATTTAACTGGGTTTACCATGTGGCAGGCCTCGTCGTAAAACCAGTACTGAACGTGGCCTACTATGCGTCTGTGATGTGTCCCATTGTCTAGGCCTGAATGCACTGAAGAATAAGTGACCAGTCGCTTCCTCATTTTAGCAGAGAACGAGCCCAGGCGTCCAACCAGCGTACGACCGTGCCTATGAATTTATCATCTCAGTTCGCTGTCAACTTCACCAGCACGCCTGCGTACTCAAGCTATGCGGGAATGCAACAGCGACCACCTCTCCGCGATAGGTTCATGTTTGGTTCACATCATCTCTCCCCATAAAGGCATCTCGCTTATGGGACAGTCCAAGCCACTGGCCCGCATGGAAATATACAATTCTGCAGTATGTACATGTAGAGATGCAGCGAAATGTCAGGCAATAAATCGCGCAGCTTACTCTTTGTGGCTTCTGTGTGGAAAATCAAGATAGTAGATAACTAAGTATTGCTTCCGTGCGGCAAATATGGCCAGTTTGGTGTTAGACCTATATTTTTAATGTTTTCCCCGCGAGGTCGTGTTTTTATTAACTCTAAGACGATGTGTTGGGGGATATCACCTCAGTAGCTGTTCTCTAAATGTGGATTTCGGTAAAGCATGGCATCCATGTTTGAGCTACACTCATCATTGACTAGATTAGAGATTCTCAACATCTGGCAGCACATACGTGTATGCCTTCATCTGATTCATGTCTAACAAAACCTTGTACAGAAAAAAAATAAGAAAACATGTCACTAAGAGATGGCAGAAGCAGGCATACACTCACATGTTGGAGTCTTCTCCAGCAAGCCACCACTGACTGCTCGGACATCAACGTGAAGGAGTTCATGGACACCTGGGTGCTCCAGCGGAACTTCCCCCTGGTCACTGTCACACGAAACTGTCACAACATCAGTTCAATACAAGTCACACAAGCACGGTATCTACAGGATCCTTCAACTGCAGAAAATGACACAGAGACATCTCCATTTGGGTAAGTGCCCTTCTTCATCTTCACCCATGTTTGAGCCTACAATAATAAACTTTATAGGAACACAATGTCATTTCCATTATTCTGTTTTTTCTATTTATTCCTTAGGCCAGTTATTCTGAAGACTGGTGTTGGGGTCTGTTGATCATGTAACTCGGCTATAACATTGTATATTCAGTGTTATTGTGCAACCATCAGTGGTTGAAAGAGCTGAATCTAAGACCGCTTGCTCGCCCAAATTCTGACCCTTTGAAAATAATTGACCACTCTCGTTTGTTCGTTGATTCGTTCGTTCTATTCCTAGGCACAATGGGGGTTGCTGCAGTTACTGAAGCCTTAGAGTGGATAACAGGTGCTCGAGTCACTGAAACGATCCTTGCGTCGCATTCTTAATCCGATTTACATAATGTTTAGAATTGAACAGATGTGGCAGGAGTAGATACCAAGAGTAGACAACTGTCTCTTCCAGGTAGTCTCGTGGATATAATGTCTGATAGATGCCGGAGGGCGAGGCAACAAGAAAGCGGATTGGTTGGCCGTAGAAGCTCCTCCAGGACTGGAACGCTCTACATGAACAAGGCAGACATAAAGTTCGTCTATGCACGACCAGTTGTTAACGGTAAAGTAATGGATGAATCAACGTATTCAGGTATGCCCGAATTATAAGCTATGTGTCGGTTTGGCAGAAGTGACTTGGGAGGGGACGAAGCCAACAGTTCACGACTACTGTCTCATTGACAGGGGCAACATCTACACTTTAGCAGCATTGGTATTCGGGGTGGCGTTGACAGAAACAAGATCTACATCTTGCAACATTGGCTGTGAGGACGACGCATCGGTGGGTTTACTCGGAAGGTGTGATGTTGATCCGAAGATCATGACGGACATCAGGAGATTAATAATAAAAAAGTTTGTGTTTGGCAGTGCTTTGCTTACGATATCGATAATGGTGACTGTAAACATCCCAGGAGAGAAGACTCGTCATGTGTGGGATGCAATGTTTCAGAGCGGCTGCACGATTTCCAGAAGTGCCTGAATACAACATGTCAGATATATGCATGATTGATTTCACCGAGGGACATTGATTAAAGTGGTTTGGCATCTCATGAGTAAGATTTTAGGTGAGATTAAATAAACTTGGTATGTGTCAGTAGAAGAACAAAGAAAATGAAAAGACAGAAAACCTCAAGGAAAATCAGCAAACAGGGACATAATAAAATATGGGGTACTTTAATTTTAATTCACCGCAAACAAAGGGAATTCCAGGGCACACGTCATATCCTGGAATCCCCTTATTCGCGCTGTATCTCGGTGTGCAATGTTGTCGGTGTGCAAATGGTTTAGTTATGTGTGTGTTGACCTTGACCGGAATAACGTTGTCGGTGTGCAGCAAAGGTATAGATATGTGTGTGAGTTGACCTGAATATTTCAGTGGTTGTATACTCTTGTGCACACTTAGGGGCTGTTATTGTGTGCTAATTTGTGACCCTGAAAAGGGCCCGTTATGGCATTCTTCTAGTGGCCCTGAAAAGGGCCCATTGCTGGAACCCTAACTCTAACCCTAACCCTAACCCTACCCCTAACGCCATGACACGCACTGAAAAAAACTTTAATTGAAAGGAGATCCCCCGCCAGTGCTATATATAGCTGCTAACTACGCTATATATAGCTGCTAAAGCTAAATATAGCCTCGTGACGTCTGTTGCGGTGAATTAAAATTGAAGTACCAAATATGGTTATACATCTGGCATTGGAAAGCAAGCTAAGCTTATCCTGGCGTACACTTAAATGTAAGTGTGATACAGAAAGGGAGGCATCGTGGGCTGGGTAATAGGTAACGGATAACGGCGTCACCAGGAACCTGTTATATGTTTAGGGAAGGCATCATCAACCTGTCATGTTATGTTGCGTAGTCTTCCTCTTCTTCTTTCACCGATTATCCCCTAGTGGAACACACGACCTCTGACCACGCATGCCGAGCTATCGCATCTTCTGATATCTCTTGCCGCCCTGTTAGTGTTCTTCCCTTATTATTTATCTCTGTTTTTAATTGTCCTCGTGTGTTTATGTCTTCCAATATTTCGTTTACTCTGCGGGTTCCAGACAGTGGGGTGCTGAGCTATACTATCCTCATGTTTTCTCACATTGGCTCCTACCCATACAAAAAACAGTACTCATTAAACATTGAGGTTAACTAATTTAAGTTTTGTGCTAAGCTTAACTTCTTTGGACTTCCACAAATTGCCTAGTGATATATAGCCGCTTTTGCTGTGTGTATTCTTATTTTAGCATATCTGTCTGTTCCGCCATTTTTTTATACATTACTTCGTAAATAGTTACACTTAACGTATTGTTCACATTATATAAATACAGATTGTACGAAATAATTGTGTTTTATAAAACAATACTTATGTTATAAAATAGCATTGCTTGTAGAATAATATTGTATATAGTTTCATTCATTTCCACAGTATCAACGGTCTGATTTAAAAACAGTTATTTACATGCATATTCTTTACAGGATGCAGCAGTCAACCCCGGCATATTTAGCTGTGATAATCTTATCAGACTTCCTTAACATTTACAGAAAATCGCACCCGGCAGTTAGTTAGTCGCTTGGATAGTCACGGTTCCAACTTCACGGCGAAAGGTCGCCACATTATGCTCCGTTCCTGTGCCAGTGAATATCACATAAAATGCTCCTCACAGTCCCAAGTGTAAAGTGGAACAGAAAGAAGTCTCGACAAACCAACAGCCCGCACTGGTATACTATGCATAATGCCGCTGTCAGAATGGGAACACGAAAGTCCGCCACGAAAAATACAGTCCTTCGTCAATGGACGCGGCAGTCACTAAAAACCCAGCAGCCACACATTACTGTATAAGGCATACCAGTTAGTTCAGCGACCGGCTAGCTGCTATATTCTGAATACGCAGTTCATGCTACAAACAACCGCAGACACATGTAACATCACACCACACAAAAATTGCAGCCCACAGTGTTGCTCCACGCGCTCAACTCAGTAGCAAGGCTACTTACTGAACTATAAACCGGCAGTCTTCGCTCTGAATGGATACACTTATCGTATCTCAATGTACGCACCGGGACATGCCAGAGTAAAATGTAATGCATGCGCAGACAAGCCGGCAAATAATGCACCAATATTTAAGGGGACCAACATTGGAAGGGCTTGTATACTCAATGCATCAAGGACCCACTTGTTGGATACTGGCCAGACTCCGACGTCAGCTCAAATGAACGAACTGGGAGTAAAGGATGGTCAGACACGTCAGCGCCCCTTCGAGAGAAAGACAGGAGACACCATAACCAACTATATTATGGGATCAGTTAACAGAAGTGCTTTGGGATGGCTTCTGCATCGGGGGACTGGTCAGGGTTGGAATTTAAAAAAACGTAACGTACCATAACATAACGTAACGTAACATAACATAACGTAACGTAACATAACGTAACATAACATAACACAACATAACATAATGTGACATAACGTAACATAACGTAACGTAACATAACGTAACGTAACATAACATAACATAAAACAACACAACATAACATAATGTGACATAACATAACATAACGTAACGTAACATAACATAACATAACATAATGTGACATAACGTAACATAACGTAACGTAACATAACATAACGTAACGTAATATAACGTAGGGGCGGGGGGGGGGGGGGGGGCTGAGTGGTCTCGAGGTATGGTGTCCGCCTCGAGTGCTGGAGGTCCCGGGTTCAGGCTCCGGTGAGGACCGGGATTTATTTAAAAAATCCACCTGGACTTCTAGTAATAAAATTTCCCCTGGTCTCTGGGTAGTGAGATCGGACGCCCGTGTGTATTGTTGCGCACGTAAAAAACCCCTTGGCAGTTGAAAATAGAAAAAAGAGTAGCCTAACGGCGCTGCCCGGGCAAAATTTCGAGTTAAAAATCTACCCAAAGTATTTCAGGATCCTCGCCGATGCAACGGAGTTCGTGCATTGAGCTGAGTTTCTCCAGACTCAGGTTTGAGTTAGGAGGAAAACGGAGCACTTATGGGTTAAACCGTGTGCCTTGATGTTGAATCAACGACTAAACTAGACTAAACTAAACATAACGTAACATAGCATAACATAACATGACGTAACGTAACGTAACGTAACACAACATAACACAACATAACATAACGTAACACAACATAACGTAACATAACATAACGTAACGTAACATAACATAACATAACATAACATAACATAAACATAGAGCAACCGATGGATGGTGTGGTCAGTATCACACAGGCCACCTGAATATCCCACGTAATTTGTACCAACTTTTGGCTGAGTCGTCAAGGGGCACCCATCTTCCGCTGAGTCGTCTATGAGCCCAGATCGATGAAAACAAACTCCGCTTGTGCGGGGATACGAGTACATCAGCACTGGGCCTGCAGGCAAGCTTGCTCTCCACTGCGCCACCGCGAGAATGATGCTCCAATCTTAACCGCATTCTTATTAATTATTGTTTTGTCTGTCTGTTCAATGAGACTTATTTTTATCTTCAAATATGCAGCTATCGATGGAATATACCGCTGACGTTCGCTTCAAGTAGTTCTCCAGGACACAACCCTAGAGAACACGAGGTGTATTGGCTGTACAAAGAGGAGCAAACCAGTAAGTGAACAAAGGGGAAATTCATGTTACAAGCAACATACTATAGTTAATACATACACCATCGTGGCAGTTATCTGTGTCTTATCATGGAATAAGTTACTGTTGTAGTTTTGGAAGCTTACAAAACGTAACGAGAGCCGGATTGTCATCTTCGTCGTCATATGCCATACAGATATATGAGGGGATATGGTTCAGAATCCTACACGAATACCAAAGCACCAGACTATGTCTGTTGGTGTTATGATTATCCAATGAGGCAAAATCGTTCAGGTATTTCTCTTTTGTTTTGTTTGTTATAATCTTGCTCTCTTCTCAACGAAGTAGCTAGTTCTAAATTAGTTTTCCTTTTTTTTCTGCTCATGTTCCACGAAATAGAGAATGTCTATGTCTACTATTTCCACATTCCGTGTCTATGTTTATGTCTAGCCTGTCTACATCTACTGGCTTTGTCTAATATACCCACAATACATGTCAGTGTCTTACATACCCGCAACAGATGTCTGTGCCTAACATATTCACAACATGTGTCTATGTCTAACATAATCACAACATGTGTCTACGACTAACATACCCAGAACATCCCAGTAGCTATGTCTAACATACCAACATCTCCTGTCTATGTATAACATGCCCATAACACATTTATGTCTAACATAGGCTACTGTGTTATTTAGATTCATATTGTCATCTGCTTACAAACACATTACTGGAGGGTACAGTTGAAGGCAAAAGAGCAAGCGATTCCGCTGATATACGATGTTCTTCGTACATACAAAAACAGTACTGGAGTGTACGGTTGAGGCAAGAGAGCAAGCGATTCCGCTGATATACGATGTTCTCCGTACACTTCAAGACCTGTGGCTCCTAGTAGCTGTCAGCATGCGACAGCTGCCACCCCCGGGCAAAAGCTGTGAGAGGCTGGCTAAACCAGGCGTGTTTAGCCGATTTGGTGTCAAACCAAGCGGTGAACTAGGGTATGCCTACCCAGCATGTGAAGACAGGATTCGACAGACTGCGCGGAAGAAATCATTCCTCATTCAACGGGCAAGACGGCGTTTACCTGTAAAGCGTTGAGGAACGTAATGAATATAAAATGACAAAAAGTAGTGAAGCGGGTGACAGCATGTCCTTTTCCCGATGTATTGGTGTGACCTTTTCTCTGGAGTAATCTAAGCTGGCCGAGAGAGGGATCATGCTGCATGGGCAACAGTTGGTCTCTATAACCCAACCCAGATTTTGTGCTAGGGAGAGGTATAGCTCCATCTCCTGTCCCCGTTGGGAGTTGTAGTCAGTATGCCCTTTTTGAAGCACAATGCACCAAACTATCCACTGTGAAGACGGCAAGGTGTCATTATTTCACATCTGCCGAGTGAGAAAACGAAGAAATAGATCCGGTTGTTTGTGTGACAAGCAAACATACCAATACTAGTCTTGGCTTTTTCGACTGGTGTTTTTGTGGATTCTATTATATAATTTGCTTAACACGCATTGTGTGAAAACATATGGAAATATGGTATATGGCCAAAAGATTGGAAGAGAACTATCTTCATTCCAATATCAAAAAAGTCAGCCTGAAATTATGCACCAACTGTAGAACTGTTGCCCTGATCAGTCGTGCAAGTAAATTTCTACTAAAAATCATAATAGGAAGACTTCGTAAGAAATGGAAGAAGAGATTAATGTGGTTCAAGCTGGATTTAGACAAGGAAGAGGAACAATAGATCACATACTCAGCATGCGTTTAATAATAGAGAAGTGCAGAGAATTTAATGTAAACCTATTCTCATGTTTTGTGGATTATTCAAAGAAATTTGACTGTATACAACATAAGAGACTTTGCGTAATCATGAGGGATATGGGATTTCCATCAAATGTAGTACAGCTCATAAAAATGTTCTATCTAGACCAACAAGCAGCAGTTAGAATTGATGGCGAGACATCAGATTGCTTTGACATCAGGCAAGAAGTCCGTCAGGTCTGTGTGCTGTCACCATATTTGTTTAACATGTACGCCGAAATGTTATAAGAAATGTCAGAGATGATATAACCAGGGAGCAATATGATGCCCTAAACATCGGTGGTCATGACATACCGGAGATCGATATGCTGATGATACAGTATTACTATCCACGTCATAGAACGGTATAGAAAACTTAATAACCTCAACCCAAAGAAATAGTGAAAATCACAACTTATATCTTAATGTAGCAAAAACAAAGGTAATGCATACAGGTAAAACTACTATGCGGAAAGAAACATATGTTAATGAGGAAAGATTGGAGATGGTGGAAGATTTTGAATATCTTGGGTCATTAATTACTAAACATCGTGACACAATGAAAGAAATAAAACGACCATCAATTGCTCTTCAAAGACTAAAACAACTCAATAAATTATGGAGTGGGACAAATAGAACTACAAAAATTAGATCTTTAAGAGCATGCATTTTTCCTACTGCAACATACGCCTGTGAGGCATGGACACTTACTAAACAAGCTAAACGGCGCATAAATGCTTTTGAATATAAATGTGATAGATGGATTCTAATAATATCTTAGTTAAAGAAAAGAACAAATGCATCCATAATTCAAGAGCTGAATAGTGAAGAGGGTTGGCTATTAAAGACGATAAAACAAAGAAGATTGATATATTTTGGTCTCTTGAAATATCACGATAGTTTGGAAGAACAATAATGGATGGGTATATGCCTAGGAAGAGAGGAAGAGGACGGCCAAAGAGAAGATGGGGGCAGGATGTGGCGGATGACTTCCAGATGGGTGTATCGGAGGCGGGACATCTTGCTTGTGATCGAGAAGCTTTCTGGAATGTTGTTATTGGAGCCAGGTTTTGCAAAGGACATGCTACTAAATGAATGAATTATATAATTGTTGTATATGTGTGCTCTCCCCATCCAACAAATTCTCTTTTTCTCAGTCTACACCTTCATTCTTCTCTCTCTCTCTCTCTCTCTCTCTCTCTCTCTCTCTCTCTCTCTCTCTCTCTCTCTCTTTCTCTCTCTCTCTCCCTCTCTCTCTCTCTCTTTCTCTCTAGCCATCTCTCTCTCTAGCCATCTCTCTCTCTCTCTCTCTCTCTCTCTCTCTCCCTCCCTCTAGCCATCTCACTCTCTCTCATAACGTGTCTCCGGAGAGTGAAGACGTGTTTTCGTATCTCTTACTTCTCGGATTATTATTACTGCAAGCTGAATCACCTATCATGGATTTTTATATCAATGTGCTCGTTGTGATTCTGAGGATGTGGTGAAATAGTTTTTAGATTAATACAAGTGTTTATTATCGCAAAAATGTGTGTTATATCTAATATTCATTTCGAGTGATAGTTGAACACTATTAAATTTTAACCAATCAAGTGCACGAGGCGTGTCAGATACAACCACGGGACCTCAAATTGCCCGCGGCGTGGCTAGATAACAATGCGATTGCTGCGTTCTTCAAGTTTAGTTAGTCGTAATATTATGCAATAATGTCAGGGGAAGGAGAGTGCTACGTATTGGAAGTGAATGGTGAAAGGACTCGCTCAGGTTTACGATCGGCTGTCAATAAAACTTACACACTAAACAAAGAGAGGGCCGTGAAGAATAAGCTATCCAAGTGCATAAATCCCAACGGCCTAGTCGTCAAACACACCAACTCAGGACAGTGTGTTACTGTTTCCTTCAACAACACACTCCATTATGAGGCATTCCGAACTTGCTTACTCAACTACTACAGGCTTGAACTAATTTAACACAGGCAAGATAAGCACGGGGCCCACGTTGAGGATCTGATTACGACGCCAGTGATTACGATACATTTGTACCACAGTAAAAATAAACTCATGACACAGGGCAGTAATGAAAACATTAATTCCTGGCTAAAAGTAGATTTTGTTGAACTTGAAAACTCGACACAGGTATTCACCAAATCTACGCAGCCCACAACTACAGCTATCGACAGCACACCAGCTAACAATGTTCGTCAATTAACTCATACGATGAGTGTACATGACAACATCAACACGAGGCCTGCCAACCAACCAGTGCTCTTGGCCATTGAATACCCAATGGAGCGTATCCAAAACAACATAGAACCCAATGTTGACATTGTTGAAGAAGTACCTGCCTCAGATAACAATAGCACCTTAACTATCAATGGACATTTGTGCGACTGTAAACAGCGCATTGAGGAACTAGAACAATCACTAAAGGCGCTCATTGTCACTGTTTCAACCAACATTGAAGCAAACAACAAGATAAGCAGTGATTACAATGCTCTCAAGACAGAAGTCGCACTCCTGCGAGACGAAAATTTGCTGCTGAGAAATACAGTTCAAATCTTACAGAATGTGTCCTCTACCAACCAAACCGAAGAAGCATGTAATTCCCAAGCAACCGCTTCATCCTTAGGAAATCTTGGGGAAGCTCAATCCCACCCAGAACAGATAAGCGCTATGAAAATACCTCAATGCGTAGACGAAGATAAACAACAACAAGCAGTCTACCCCATTGACGTCAAAATAAGCAATAGGTTCGAAGTACTTCAAGAAAAGTCACCAGAAAACCTACAGTGCTCTAACATGCTGCCAACGGGCAAGACAAGCCTACAAGATACATCGAGAGAACCACATGGAGACATAAAGACTGCTGATAATCGGAAATGGATGAAACAACGAGCGAGACGTGCTGAAAACCAACATGTACAGACAGCATGACCTGACTGTACACATATTATACTAGGCGATTCCTTAATGAAAGGTTTATACAGCGACAGGATGGCCACGTCAGACACAGACATTGTTTCAATAATCCCACTGCCTGGGGCTGGTGTAGACCGGCTAACAGACAAGATTAGCAGGTTGGCTGTTAATCATAGCGTTAGAAGGGCAAGCGTACATATTGGTATCACCGACACCATGAACAACCAACAAATCACAGTGTCTCAACTACTGGCACTCTTGAACGGATTACGTCACACTTTTCCTAACTCATCCATTTTCTTCTCCTCCATCATATCACCAAGTTATGGACAGCAGCGCCGTCTAGCTGACATAAATAACAACATTTTGCAGAAGTTCTGTTCTCAAAACATGATACAATTCATCAACAATACAGCATCATTCACTTCACAGGCTGGTGCACCAAAAAAGAGTCTTTATAAGGATCAAATACATTTGTCTACATTGGGCACCAGTTTTCTCGCCAAGAATATCAAATATCCTGAACGGACATACCATACATCCAATACGGGATCGCGCCGGACACTTTTAGCTACTCCTGAAACTCAAGCCAGACGACATACTCCCGTCACATCAAGTACCAATAGGACAGAAGTTTGCAGACCACTCATAACCACTGCACCTGAAATCCAAGCCAGACGGGACACTACCACTACACCAAGTCCGTTAAATACTTTCACACAGGAGGGTAATAATTACGAAGATATTTTTCCTATTCTCCCCAGAAAGGAACCAACTCTCAGCAACAACGATGTGCCACCACAACCTCCTGTTAGCCACCAACCAGAGGCTCTAGTTGGTAGTCATTTCATACCCATGAGACATCAACAGTACCCAGTTCATTGTAACCCAGAATGGTTGCACCTCACACGGTATAGCCCAGCTACACTTCGTCGAGCACTTATAATGTCGCTATACCAACAACCAACACAACCTGGTATTTACTAGCAACTTAGCACAAAGCTACACCGGATCTCGGTACAAGAAAGAGCCTCTCCTTGAACGTTTATCTGCATATTTGGTTACTACTTGGTCTAGTAACGTATTAGGTTATAAGCAACTACAAACATTGACTTGTTTTGACTTTATATTAATGGATAGTACTTAGCTGTATAGCGTTTATAATACTTTTCATTGTGTTTTTACTGTGAGTGAGGGGATCTTCACTGTTCTTCCTTCTGCTTACTGTTTAACGTTTTATTTCCCGTGTGGGATACTCCGCTTTAAACAGAGACATTGACTTGTATGGTCATTTATTAATTCTTTTGGATAACAGTTGGTTACTTAGCTTGTGGAGTAGTTTTTTTTTTTTTCATGTTAATTATTTGTTGTATGTTCTTTAATTCGTTTTGTTCCGTGTTTGCATTATATTCGTTGGTCTAATTAGTTATATCGTTATAATATTGTCATTTACATATCTATTTGTATTACTGATATTTTGTAAGTTAATGTAATTGTGATTTTTTTTTTTATGATCTTGTATTTTTGCTTAACTTTGACTAATTTACACTTTCTTCATGGATGAAATGTCTGAGAAGTGGCAACACTGGCTCAATAAATCAGGAATACGCCCTGGACACTTAAACATTTGCAGCTTATTTAACAAGCTACCAGAGTTATCTTCTATTCTTAATCAAAATTTTCATTTATTCGGCCTTAGTGAAAGTAGACTTAATGATAACATTTCAGATGAGGACATATCTATTAAAGGGTACACAGTTTTTAGAAGGGATCCCTGTAGGAAACAAGAGACAGGCATAGTAACCTATGTTTCTAATTTACTAAATGCTCACCGTAGGCTAGACTTTGAAACTTGTGAAATAGAATGTATGTGGTTAGAGCTAAAACTTCAAAACCGCACACCCCTGATAATTGGCTACCTTTATCGAAATCCCAGTGCTGGACACGTCTGGTACGAAAACTTCATTACCATGATGGATGTGGTTTTCGCTTCCGGGAAGGAAATTATACTACTCGGAGACTTTAACATTGACACCAACAAATCCAACATAATATGGGGAAATATAATTGCATCATACAATTTCCAACAAATAGTACAACATGCTACTAGAGTAACAAAGTCATCTTCAACAGTCATAGATCACATTTATGTAACTTGCTCAGACAACATCATAGAATGCGCTGTACCCAATTGTGCAATGAGCGATCACTACCCAATATGCTGCACGTGGTCTAAACAAGGAATTAAAACTCCTAAACATAAACACATAAGTATAAAATATAGAAGTTACAAACATTTCAACCAAAACGCATTTTTACAGGACTTGCTCAGTTCACCTCTAGACAATGTTTGTCAGATTCCTGACCCGGATGATGCTCTGGAATTCTGGATGAAAACATTTATTGATGTTTTTGATAGACATGTGCCAATCAAGGAAGTTCGAGTAAAACACCACGTCAAGCCACCTTGGATCACCCAGGAAATACTTCAAATTATGAGAGACAGGGATAAAGCACATAAAAAGCGGGATCTCAGCGCATACCGTACTCTTAGAAACAAAGTTCAATATACCATACGACGGGAAAAGAAAAATTACTTTAAGAACTTAGTAATGGATAAAACAAATAGTAAGGATATATGGAAGGCAATTAACACCTTGACAAACAAGTGTAACTTCCGAAATTCTTTACCATCAAATCATATTACATGCGACCAATTCAGTAATTTTTTTCAAACTGACATAGACCAGTTGAAGGCTTCAATACCTAATTCTCCTTGCAACTTATCTTTACTGTCATCGTTTTGCGAGAATAGATGCTCCGGCGATATTCTTTCTGGCATACCGCTAATGACAATCACTGAGGTATTCACTTACCTCAGTAACCTAAAAAACACAACCTCATCTGGGTTAGATGGAATCAGCAACCGGATTCTCCGTTGTGCTGCGCCAGTGATCTGTATATCACTAACCTATGTATATAATCAGTGTCTCACCAAAGGCCACTTTCCATCAGCTCTCAAAATCGCTAAAGTGTACCCTCTTCTTAAATCTGGTTCATTGGACAATGATCTCCCGAACAATTACAGACCCATTTCCTTACTATCATCACTATCTA